>JAPKLY010000059.1:263240-274688 GCA_026898435.1 Prunella vulgaris | reverse complement strand
GGGGGTTGGGTGTGGGGGGTTTGCGGTAGTTAGAATATATAGGCATGGAAGTTGGGGTCGGGGGGTTGCGGTAGTTAGTATCAAGGATGAAAATATCGCTATCGCAAGTAATATCGCAATCTTAAATTTACAGAAATATCGATGGATATATCGATATCGCATATCGATATCGCAAAAAAAATAGAAAAATAATGGAAATTTTATTAAAATTTTGGAAATTCAATATGAAATTTTAGGGATTATTATAGCATGTTATTATGCATATGTTTTATTTTAGATTACAAAAAATTGACATGTTTAAAGCAAATAAATAGATAATGGACTATATAATCATTATCTGATATTAATTAATTAATAATATAATGCATAATTGCAAAAAAGATAATTTGAATTACATGATACAATACATTTAGTACCAAAATGATGACCTATGGGGTTCAAATATAGAAGATGAAATCTCATCTTTGTCCAAACAATATTGGTACCAACTCATTGCATTAGAATAATCCTGCATATAGTTATGCACATGTCATTCATATGTTTTTCTATCTCTTCCAACTGTTTCACCATAGATTGGATAGTGTGCACTAACCCAATGATTTTGTTGATATGAAAATGGATGCTGAAACACCTTTTGAGTATTTCAACCAAATTGTGAACTCAAATGTGTGTCAGAAGCATATGAATTTTGAGACATATCACTATGATCAGTGTCTATATTCATTGAATCAAAACCGACTGAAAGTGGTTCAATATCAGCACCATGAAAGAATATACAATCACTAAAAAAAATTATCATTTGAAAATTGTATAAAAATATATAAAAAAAAAATTGCGATTTTTTATGTAGTGCGATATTTTGCGATATATCTGTGATATTTTGCGATATATCTGCGATATTTCCCGATTTTCAATTAATTTTGTACTACGAGTGAACCGATATCGATATCGATATCGATATTTTGCGATATTTTGCGATATATCCACGATACTTTGTAAAAAATACATTGTACCCCAATATCCATATCGCATACTCAAATTTTACAATATATCCGCGATATTTTCATCCTTGGTTAGTATACGGGGTGAGTGAATATCAGCTTGGCTCCTGCGCCTGGGCTTCCTCCCCTCCTTTATCTATTTTTGGCAATTTTTACCGTAGAAATTTCTACGCAACTGTTGTTCATGATGAGCAACACTTTTGTACAAATTTCTACCGTAAAAATATCTATTTTTGAAAAATTCACGGATCTAAACCGGGTCGGGTCAGATTTGGACATTTTTTTCCAAAATTCGCGCAACTTGTTGTTTCAGGTTTTTTTGCTCCCAGGTATGTTACAATTTGGGCAAATGCGTGTTACAATTAGACAAAATCTGTGTCACTAATTCTTAAAAAATTAATTTTTTATACTTTTCAAGTAACTATAAAGAAAATATGTATTTCTGCAAGTATAAATATGTGTTACTTAATTTATTTTTTATTCTCTTTGTTGATTTATGTTAATAATATATTTTTTCGCTCCCAGGTATGTTACAATTTTGGCAAAGACATGTTACAATTGGGCAAAATCTGTGTTACTAATTCTTAAAAAATTAATTTTTTTTACTTTTTAAGTAACTATAAAGAAAATATGTATATTTGCAAGTATAAATATGTGTTACTTAATTTATTTTTTATTCTCTTTGTTGATTTATGTTAATAATATGTTATTCATGTACTTAATACATCATTTAATACCTTATATATGTTATATAAAATATAATATATATTTTTATAAGGATAAATAAATGTTTGTGCATACAGTAACACACATTTGATCTTGCAGTAACACACATTTACTCTAACTGTAACACACATTTGCAGTAACACACATTTATTCTAATTGTAATATACATTTGTAGTAACACACATTTACTCTAATTGTAACACACATTTACTCTAGATGTAACACACATTTGCAGTAACACAAATTTACTCCAAGTGTAGCATAAATTTGCAGTAATACATATTTACTATAATTGTAACACATATTTGTTTCTCAATTTGTGTTATTATATGAGAATATATGTGTTACTATAGGATAAAATGTATTTTTATTAAGAATAAATATGTATTACATATACAATGTAACATATACATGTGTTACATTACATGAAAAATATTTACTTCTACAAAAATAAATGAATATGCGTAGAAAACAACATTTAATCTGATTGTAACACACGTTTTGTCTTAAAGTAACATGCATTTGCCCCAATTGTAACATACCTGGGAGCGAAAACCACAAGCTAAGCGAATTTTGGAAAAAAATACTCAAATTCGACCCGACCCGGTTTAAACCTGCAAATTTTTAAAAATGAATATTTTTACGGATCTATTTGTATATAAGTGTTTGTCAATTATGATTGACAAATAAAATCGTTGTTCAATCCGCTTACCACAATCTTTTTTTTTTTTTTTCATTTCAACCCGTATATGATTTCCACAATCTTTCAATACGCACGGCTTCAATCAACTATTTTTATGTTCCAGGTTATATTCAATCACAGTCTGCTTGTACTATACACACTTTTTGATCTGGTTAATTCAAAATATATTCAGAATATCATAATTTTTTTTTAAATTTGGTACACAACTACTTAAATTTAAAAAAAAAAAAAACTATAAAAAAAGGAAAAAAATTAAATTACATCACCACTTAATTTTTAACAATAATAAAATAATTTTTTTCTAAAAATAGTTAGCAAGAAGATTGAGAAATAAAAGAAAAAAGTAAAAACTGAAAAGATACACAAAAATTGATAATTAATTTTGGTTTATAAATATTGAATTTATATATTAAAAAATAAGTTGCAAAATACCATAACTTTTTTGAATACATGTTTCAAAAAAATTTTATTTTCGGTATTATTATTTTTTAAAATAGATATAATTTACTAAAAATATCGAATAGAAATTCTGCAAATTTTTTTTAAATTAGCAAAAATTCTGAAAAAATTACAATTTTTTTTTCGTAGAGTCAGATCCGCAAAATTGAAGATAGAAGAGAAAAAAAAAAAAAGAAAACAAACAATATGATCATTGGTAGTACGCGTTGGAGAAGGTAAAAGAAAAATAATTTTTGAGGACGTGTGAGGAGAGATTTTTGACTCTATTTTCTATAATTTTAGGGAAAGAGAAGACATAATTAAAAGGGATAATTACAAAGAGGAGTAAAATTTTAGGTTCATTACAGAGTGGGGCAGGTGTTCAGTTTTTAGAATACTTGCACACTTATTCTGAGTATGCTTTTGGGTGTACAATTTTTATAATTTTTGCATACTTGTTCCTTTAATAATTTAAAAGAAAAATGTGTTCCTAGTTGTTTTTTTCTCTAATTGAAACATGACAATATAAGATAGAGTTGATGGGGTGGTGGCAAGGGGAGGCATAAATAGGGATGATAATTTGGTCTGTCCCGATTTGAACTCGCATAGTATGGATTACCCCGCCCCGTGATCCGCTGCGGGGCGGAGCGGGTATGGATATTATTATCGTCCTGCCGCGCTCCATTTTCACCCGTTTATATTATTAAAAATTGAATTTATATGATATTTATAAAAAATATTATTATTTATTAGTATATATATAGTATAAATAAGAATAAATTAATTTAACAAATATATTTTAGATCAATATATACTAATAAAACATAATATGAAATATATTATGATGTTTTAACTATAAATTCTAATTGAAATAAACATATTTAAAGATAAAAATAAATTTGTTTATTATATTTTTAATAACATAAATTTATTTTTTTAATTAAGACCTTAAATTTATTTTAAATATGTAAAAATATATTATATATTATAAAATTTTAATTTAGAATGGATCGATCTGTCCCGCCCCGTGATCCGTAATGAATCGATCCGACCTGACCCGCAAATAGAGTGGAGCGGATTTGGATCTCCTAGTATCCGCCCCGACCTGCTCCATTTGTCATCCCTAGGCATCCATCTGTCATCCCTAGGCATAAAAGAGAAGAAAAATAAGAAAAAAAACCGGAGGGGGCATTTAGAGAGAAAGAGTGTGAGAAAGAGGAAAAAATGAAAATGGAGGTATGGATGGAGAGAGATGCTTTTGGTGGCTACATATACGAGAGAAAATTAAAATTTTTAAATAAGAATAGAAAAACAAAAATTTAGTGTGAACGTATTTTATTTTATAATGTATGTACTACAAACAGATTTGGGTGCATATAACCTAGTCCTTATTAAATATTTCCCAAAGAAGAAGCTGCAGACCTAATAAATGTGGGCCCACCAAGAATGGGCTTTCATAATTCATATACGCAAACTCAAATCAAATGCCATATAATTCCGCTTAGCGTAAGTTTCCTGTGCATCAGTTACACGGTATAATTCTAGTTCATTTTTAAAAAGTTAAACAGTTTATAATTGAAAAGTTAAACAGTTTATAACTAAAAAGTTAAATAGTTTATTACTAAAAAATGTATCTTTCATAGTTTAACTTTTAAGTAATAAATTATTTAATTTTCAGTTATAAACTGTTTAACTTTTTAAAAATGAACTTGAGTTGTACCGGATAACTGGTGCATACAAGACTAGTCCTTCCGCCCATTTCTCGTCCTCTCGAATTCCAAAATTCGGGCAGTGAAATGCACTCCAACTGTTCGATAAAATAACCAACAGAACCAGAACAAGAAAATGGACCCAGCGACAACATTACAGCCTCTAAAAGAGATCGTACCAGCTGCCCAGAACAACATCAACGCCAAATTTATACTTGTGGACAAAGAAAAAGCGGCTCTGGAAGGGCAGTACAAGACGTGCATGGCATTGGTGGCGGACGAGACGGCGGCTGTCCACTTCCAGCTGTGGGGCAACGAGTACGACGCTTTTGAGCCAGGCGACATCCTCATCTTGTCCAATGGCATATTTTCCTACAATCGAAACAATATGGTGCTGAGGGCAGGGAAGAGAGGGAAAGTCGGGGAATTCTGCATGCCCTTCGTGGAGACCCTCAACTTGAGCGAGATCCGATGGGGCCAATGATCCAAAGAAATTTGTGCAGCTCTCTGTCGTCTCCCCTGTTTCTCGTATTTTCCCTCCTCTGCCTTGATGATGCCAATGCATTGTTAAGAACAAGGTTCCTAGTTTAAATTTCTTCTTTTTTTAATCTAATTGGTTTCGATTGCCTATAATCATTATAATTGCTTTATGGTATCAAATTTTGGTCTTTGTTTGCCTGAATGGCTTGATTTTGTTCATTACCCTTTACGAAAAAATTGCCCTGTTTTGGTTCTAACTATCTCAGCGTCGTGGCACGTAAAACTTTTCTTTTCCAGGTTGAGCCATTACAAGCTAACAATGAAGCATTCTAGGTGAATTACAAAAATATATGAGATGATGGTAAGACATAAGAATCACTTTTCGATAAATACTAAAGATGAAAAAGGTTCACTAATTAAAAAGGATTTATATAAAAACGTTTCCGCACACTAAGATCACTGCGCACTCAACTGATTTTAAAGTCAGCTGATTTTCAAAACAAAAAGACTCAAAGTCTTCTTTAGGGACCAACAAGTGGTATCAGAGTTGTGTGTCATAACGGCCACAACCTGAGAAACTTTAGGTGGTCACCAGGACAGATCCAAATCCTTTTGAAAAATCCTTGTGTGTTATTTCTCCTAACACATTTTGCAGGAATCATATCTTACAACTTTGGTGTGAATTTTGAAGAGGAGATGAACAAGATTAATCAAAATTTTGAGGAATACATTTCCACTGCTGATTCACCATCATCAGAGGATTTTTGCCTCGTGACAGACACAGAAGAGGTAGAAGCTGAAACCCCCTCTGTTAGCTCATCTTGCTCTTCTACCAATTCTATGGAGTCTGAGATGCAAAAGCTGCTCTCAGATCTCAAATCCTCTCTAAGTGTCTGTGTTAAACTAGAAGTGGAGAACTCAAGGATAAAAGCTGAAATCTCTCAGCTGACCCTCGCAAAAGGTTAGTTGGCTGAACTATCAGCTGAGCCCACTTCTTCACAAACTCAAGAGTCTTAAGACTTAAGAGTCAAATGTGAGGAACAGGAACAGTTGGTAGCTACGCTGCTGGCTGAAAATCTAGGGTTGGAAGAGGAACCCAAGCTATTAAAGGCTAAGTTCGATGAACTCTTCAAGCAGCATACACAGACCAGAGAAAATAAGGATCAGCTCAAGTTGAAATTGGATCAGCTAACCAATGCACATAATGCAATGTCATCTATAGCCGCTTCCTCTCAACAAGAGCATGACAAAAGAGGTGTTGGCTTCCCTAAGTCCTCTAAAGGGAAGAAAAAGACACATGTTCAAGGAGCTGATAATAAGGAAAAAGGGAAAAATCAGATGAGGAGGGATCAGCCTGGACCATCCCAGAAGGGCAAGTCCAAGCTGAACCCTTCTTCACCCTTGGTTACATTTAAAGTACCACCCAAACCTGCAAAATGAGCTAAAGCTGTTGTCTATGAGTCATTCAAAGGCTCCAGCAGGACTTACCCTTATAATCAGATCACCAGACCTGGTGTTCTAAGACATCCTCCTAAGAGAAACCCTCTGAAGGAGATTGTCTTTGTTGATAAATATGAGAGATGGATAAGGTCTCCTAAGCCTCATAAGGATGACCTATTCCTATGGATCCCTAAAGAACTGCCTCCTGACCCTCCAGGACCCAGTAGGGTACCTATTGCCTGATTTTATCTTCAGGTACACACCAGCTCAGGAGATTAGACAAAAAACTGATATCAGATGAAAAGATGATCAAATCAGATGAGATGAGTGTAATGAATAGATCCAAACATAGACATCTACCCAATTAAGGGGAAGACCTACATTTGTGTGGAAGAATCAGCTGAGATTTGTGTAAGGGGGAATATCAGGTGAGGTGTACAGCTGACTTCAGAGGCAGCTGATCAGCTGATCTCACATGCACAGGCGACCCTTGCACACCAAAAGATTTTCCTAAAAAGTGTCATGCAGTCTGCAGTTTAGAAGAACACTAAAAAATGACTTCAAATAATTTTTGATAATTTTCAGAGAAAGAAAATCAACCGTTAGAGCTGCCAGATGATGGAATTTTTATCCAGGACATCATAGGTCATTGCATAGTAATGAGTTCAATCAGAATCGTCATTTCACTTCTAGAATGGTATTATAAAGCCAATTCTGAGCCCGGTGCTGAAAGATATGTCAATTTTGACTCCTGCCGACAATCTTTACTGGTAGCCAAGAATTCGTCTACAAGATGCCCCACCTATGTTTTTCAAGAAGAAATTAGATGGTACTTGATCAAGGGGGAACTTCAGATGAGATTAGGCAAGCCAGCTGATTGGAGAAAGATCAAACTTTTCTTATGTTTTAATATCATCAAAAAGGGGGAAATTGTTGGGAAATCCCTTATATTTTGATGACATTAAAACTAGCTGACCTTGGGAAGTCAGCTGGGGACATATCAGATCAGTTGAGGACAGGTCAACTGATGTTAGATGAGGTCAGATCAGCTGAGGTCAGATCAGCTGAGATAAGATCAGCTGAGGTCAGGTCAGCTGATGTGCAGATATCAGACAAGGACTAGCATCAGCAGCTGAGGTCGTCTGAAGCTGTTGCATAGAAGATCTATTTACAGAAAGTCAATCATGTCAAGAGGATAAGATCACAGCAATGATAGGAAGATTTCCAGAATCATAAGCAATCAATCAAGTCAATCAGATTGAAGATTAAGCCAAGATGGAAAGATATCAACCTGGAAATCAAGAATCAATCAATCACTGATTGATTGATTACATATTTATAGGTATTTCAAATTCTAGTCAACTCTAACGGCTAATTTTTGTTACCTATAAATATGAGTACAAGAGAAAATCATAACGATCCTACGCTCGATTACAGTAGCAGATAGGCTACATTATTTTCCTCTGTACACAAAGACATTCATACAAATTATTATTCTTTTGTAAGGCTTTGTAGAAGTCAGTTAGTTAGTTGCAGTCTTTGCACTAACAAGTTGTAAGAGAGATTTCTCTCGAAGGTTGTAAGGGAGTTAGTAAGTGAGTAAGAGAGCCCCTCAACTCCAAGTTGGATTGAGGAGAGTGGATGTAGGACAAGTTGGTCCGAACCAAAATAAATCTTGTGTTTTTACTTGCTTTATTTTATTGCTCTTACTTGTTGCACTAAAGATGAAAAAGGTTCACTAATTAAAAAGGATTTATATAAAAATGTTTCCGCACAATAAGATCACTGCGCACTCAACTGATTTTAACGTTAGCTGATTTTCAAAACAAGAAGACTCAAAGTCTTCTTTAGGGACCAACAGTTGGTGTCGACCCAATTATTTGAAGTTAGAAGTGCATTCCATCCTGAAGAAGTCAGAGTCAGTCTTGAAGATTGCCTGAACAGAAGCTGAAGTCCGAAGACCCGATGATCCATCCTGAAGACATCCTGAAGATTCCACTGACTATTGATCCTATTGAGTACTCTAAGCATGCTCAGGGCAGTACTTAGTCAGTGAGGGCAACTTAACCTTATTCAGGCTGAGTATCATCTTTTGATACTCATAAGACCTGACTTGGACTTTGTATCATTTACTGATACTTGTAAGTCCTAAGCATAAATGTTACATTTGCTATGGGTAGTTGACATTTATGTTAACACCTGAGACAAAGACAATGTCAGTGGACTCCAATAAAGACAACATTTATTCTGAGTTAAAGACAATAGACTCGGAGTTTAAATGTACGAGGAAGGACAAAGTCAGGTCGAATAACTAGCCGTTTGTACGGAGAGCCAATCGACAATCGACACGCATGTACGGAGTCTGCGCAACATTAAAAGCGACATTCAATGCATCTCAGAGTTGCAGGCGGCGGGCTCAGAATTTTCGTATTAAGCATTGGAAAAAGGTCAACAAGTACAACTAGCCTGCAACAACCCTAAAATAGGAAGATTTTGGTGGATTTTCTCCAACGGGTCTATTTCAAATTTTCTTTATAAATACAGAGGACCTTGCACCCATACAAGGTTACGGGAAATTTCTAAGTGAAGAATTCTCAAGAATCCAAGCTCTCAAAGCATACTCTAAACAATACTCTGCAATTAAGTTTCCCTAGTGTTGTAGTAGGATTCACTCTGTATTTGCTTAGATTGATAGCTCTTCATCCTTAGCATTGTTTTGTATTGCTAAAGCTATCACCTTAGTTGGAATCAGAATACCAAACCCCTCAGGTTGTGAGGAAGGTTGGTTAGAAGGGCTGAGACTTGTAAAACCACCCAGGGGCTAAGTTCCTAAGAGAGGAAGGAAGCTATTTGTGCACCTTGGCACGTTAAAAACAAGTTCTGATCCTCAGTGGAAGAGGATCACTTCCTGTTAAATCAGGTCGTAGACGTAGGAGTTGGTTATCTCCGAACCACGTTAAAAAGCCCCTTGTGTGTTGATTTACATTACTGTTCAGGATCATAATTGTCATTCATTATAAACTGAGCATTCCGCATAAGTTTGAAAAATCAGAAGGAACCAATTCTCCTGACTCTTAATCTTGTGCATCAGCCTTAACCACATTTTCTAAGCAAGTCAGAGAAAACGTTTTCAAAAACTAAAACGAGTAGAAATTAAGAGCTCACATTCTGCACGCACTCTAGGTTACTGAGATAGCTATCCAACTGATTAGCTTCCGAGCGGTCAGTAGGTTCGTTATCTGTACTGAGCTTCCGAGAGCACTTTACTCAGACTCAGCCTATCTGACTCCTGACTGATCTGTCCCTGCTGCCCCTGCGGACCATCAGTTCAGTGTAGTGCATTCAGGATCTTCCTGACTGAGTCTGTAAGAGCATTTTCTGAAGAATTTGAAAAAACTGACATCAGTGTATTCCCCCTACACTGATTTACTTATTTCGGGACCAATACCTAACTTATAGCACAGAAACACCATTTCTTCTTAGCAAATTATTTGTTCTAAGCATCATAACAACAAGCTTGTTACTGCGTGATTTTAGGTTCTTTCGTTCAAGTTAATTCAGTAATTATTCTTCTTCTATTGCACCAGATTTGTTCATCTTTTATATCAATGCTTTTTGTTTCATTCATAATTGAAATCATGTTAACATTCATATGGTTCGTTATCAACCTATATCTTTTCAGCACGAAATTCGTTCTTAGAGTTGTATTGAATCCTTCAGCTACATCTATAGTTTCTTTTTCTAGAGTCCGAATAATGGTTAAGATACACTAACTAAGTTTTACGGATATTTAAATGCAAGGCAACGACACCCACGAACACTAGTTCATAAGAGGCATCTACACATTGTTCCTATCTTTATCTTTTGAGGTGGGGTTTCAAGTGCATGGTACTCCATAGTGGTCGGTGGGGGTACTATTGCATTTCTTACTCTTTGTTTAATGTTTTAAATGAATTGATTGAGTTGCATGCTATGTGAACATGTTCCATTTTACTTGTGATGACAAAGTTCTACGTGTGGGAATACTAAAGTGTGTTGGCTTTGAAAAGGTCCACAAATTATACGTGTGGGAATACTAGGGTCCTTAAAATGGCCTTGGGAAGGCCCACAACTATTGGCAAAGTATCTATGGCAAAGTGACAAAGTAAATGAGTAATTGTGTGAATGTTGTTTCCTATGTTGTGTCGATTTGATTAATCATTTTATTGCATTAAACCTTGGGTAACTTGGCTCAACTGAGTGTGCTTGCCTGCTCACCTCAGTTTTAAACCTTTCTGGACAAAGGATAGAAAGGAGAGGTATGGTGGTCAGACTCCACCGTTATGGAATAAATAAGTCACATAAGAGAATTCGGTTTATCATGTACTACGTGTTATGTTTTGTTAAGTTTATTCTTTGAAGTTTTCGAAGACTTTATGATGACGGCGGTTGTGTTTGCTTTAGAGTTATTTGAATTTTGATTATTTTTTATCAAGAGGATTTTAGATTGTTAGTCGTTACGTCCCTGATCTTACCGTTGGAGTTTGTTGTTTCTTATTTAAAATTTTGGCGTGTATGTTTACACTATTCAAGATTGTTTTCTTCTCAAAACTGATTCAAGAAAATTGGAGCGTGACAAATCCACTATCTCCTTCCATCAACCCAATATTTTTTTCTTTTCATCCTCCTTTCCAAAAATCTACCTCACCTCTACCCCACTGTCTCCCATACTTCGACTCAATTATTGTATGTGTACTATTTTCTTTTCCAATTTTCATACAATTTTAATGTCTTGTTTTATTAGTAAGTTTTATAATTATATAGATAATTTGTATGAGGGGCGCCATGGAATACAATTTGAAATGGTGGATGAATTATTATTATTATTATTATTATTATTATTATTATTATTATTATTTTTATTTTTATTATTATTATTATTATTATTATTATTATTATTATTATTATTATT
>JAPKLY010000059.1:231098-263230 GCA_026898435.1 Prunella vulgaris | reverse complement strand
ATTATTATTATTATTATTATTATTATTATTATTATTATTATTATTATCCATTTAGCATCACTAGATACATGATTAAGGAAAATAATACAACATCCTTGATTTCCATAGGTTACATGTTGCATACCTCTAATTCCACTGCTATTTCATAAAAAGTTGTTGTAAATTTTGGGGTCTCCACCAGAACCTGAAACGTTAACACTCTCGAACAACTTGCTCAACTCTACATTATTTTTCACAGCCAAAGATATATATCTCGGTTTAATACTTTTCTCTATCTCTTCCTTTGCTACTCCAGCATCAAGATCTTAGACCTAGACCAGGGAGACAAAACAATAATGTAAAAGATCCACCAAATGTCAACATATTATTTTTAAAACTAAATAATGTGCGACGGGTTTTGTGCATAGGATTTCTCAGCGGCATAATACTCTAGGATTACTAGCAATGTAAATGAGGGCAATCTGGATATTTTTGTCAGCATACTTCCCTTTGCTCAAGAACCTTTCAACTCTGGTAATAAAAAATTGAAGGCTTGCTCTCTCTAAACATGAGATAGGTTTGAGAGCATGGAGTTTTGTTTTTGCTACTCTTCATCATAGATTCTCCATATGAATTATGGTTTTTTACACTTCAACTTTGTTGATTATTTATTTTGAAAATATTGATTTGTAACACATCATTCTTCTACTTTATGTTCCAAGACTTCTCGTCCAAAATAATCTGCCTGGATTCCATTATGTATTTGATAATTACATCTTTAAATCAACTAATCTCACTAATTTGGCACCACACTTTGCATAATTTCTATATTTTTTTTTGGTTTTATCCTTTAGTGTCCCGTTTGTGATAGATAACTCGACTGAATATTCATGTCAGCAGGAGGTCATGGATAGTAAATTATAAAAGAACACAAGTAGGAACTATAAGCCCAAAATGAAAGAGAATATATAGTGATAAAGAAGACATGTTGTTGTCCGTGTATAGTAGACGATCTTTGTTCCCAATGATTTCTCCATCCGTATTCGATATTTCTTGAAGCTTGTTACCCTCACTGAGGGTTTTGCCAAAATTATACTCCAATTTAAATTTAGATAAGCCCGCCAAAATATATCTCCTAGTGGCGCCATGATTTTTCACTTTATTCAAAATAGTTCTTATTGCCATGTCATTGATCCGTGGAGTGGAAATTGGCAAATCAAAACACTCAATACTTCCTAAAATTTTCTATATAAACCCGTCATTAAGTGTTTCTTTTCTCACAATCCCAGTTTCACCAACTCACCACATTTACATTTTCAAGATAAAAATAAATAAAAATGAGCTCCAGAGCAGAATCTGTGACGAAGAGTAACAACAAAGGGAAGTCCAGAGCTTCCAAACCTATCCTAAGGTCAGATAGAGCAGACCTTCAATTCTCTGTTACCAGAATTGAAAGGTTCTTGCGAAAGGGGAAATATGCCGACAAAATTAACGAGATGGCCCCTGTTTACCTAGCTAGTGTACTAGAGTACCTTGCTGGCGAGGTAATCCTACGAACAAAACCTATCACACTTATTTTCATTTAGTTTTGTAAAATAATATTTTGGCATTTGGTGAATTACTTAATTTTGTGTTCTATTTCCTGGTCAGGTCTTAGATCTTGCTGGTAAAATAGCAAATGGAGAGAATAAAAAAATTATTAAACCGAGGCATATATCACTTGCAGTGCAAAATGATGTAGAGTTGAGCAAGTTATTAGAGGGGGTTACCATTCCATATTCCGGTGGAGGACTCAAAATTCATGACGATCTTTTACCAAATAACAATGTGGAATAAGAGGGTAGCAACATGTAATCTATGTATGGAAATATAGGGTGTTAGTTTTACTCCCCTTGATCATGTATCTAATGAAGCAAAATCATAATGATAATAATAATGTCTGCACTTGTTAGATGGTATTCAATGTTCTTCATATTTAATACAACTAATTATATAACAAGCCACTAATTCACTCTTTCATCAATGATCTCTCATACAAATGAGGTAAGGTATTTAAGTTTATAGGATAATCAAGTATACACACAACAATTACAAAATTTAAAAGATCAATCACTGCTAGAGAGATAGGAAAGCAAAAACAATAACGAGGATTTACAGAACTTTGCGTCAACAATCAACAGAGCAATTCACATTCAAGTTGTTTCCAAAATTGAGCGTTTCCAAGCACAAATTAATTTATCAAAATAAATCGAATAGATCAGTAAAATTGGGGAAATGCTAACCTGTGTATGATGTATGTGGAGAAATGCGCACTATATATCCCATGGGTTTATCCTCCACAGATCAATATAAATTCTGGAAGCTTCATCGCCGGCCGGAAACCAAATTTGATCGGAAAACAACATTATTTTTTATTATTTTTTCTTTTTGATTGAAACAATAAAAATAAATAAAGGGCTCCGATCTTCTCTCAAAAACTTGGCCTGAAATCTGTTGTAGGTGCAAAATATAATTAATCTTATTTTCCTTTTTCCCTCATTAAGTGCAAAATATAATTAATGTTATTTTCCTTTTTCCCTTATTGAGTGCAAAATATAATTAATGTTATTTCTCTTTTTTCATTATTGAGTGCAAAATATAATTAATGCTATTTTCCTTTTTTTATTATTGAGTGCAAAATATAATCAATGTTTTTTTTTTCTTTTTCTATCTTTTGCCAGCAAATTAATTAATGTTATTTTCTCTCAATCAACCATTTTGACTTCTATCTTGTTTTTTTTGCAAATAAAACATTTTGACCTCTATCTTGCTTTTTTTCAAATAAAAGTATACCCATTTGTAATGGGTAGATTGTTTTGAATGATATTTTATGTTAGAACCTTATTTTGAGTGTATTTTGATGATAGCAAAGTATAAGAATATTTGTGTATAAATTAACATTCAGGATCAAATTGAGGAACTGAGGATATTACAATTTGAAAGGGAAGTCTACAGTTGTGGAGTTGATGAACTTACAGTTGAACAAGACCTTATAATTGTAAGGTTAATCCTACAGTTAGAACTGAAGATTGCAAGAGTAAAAGCTATAGGACTAACAAGAACCATTCAACCAGTGAAGCCCGTTAGAGGATTAAAGTACAAATTTCAACAAATCAAAATGCTAAGAAGACCCTTAAACTCAGACTAGAGAAACACTACATGCACACACTAAGAGCACTTAAGAATGTATTATCTTTTGAAGTCTGAAGATTATTAAAGCAAGAACCAAATTTGAAGATAAAGACAAATAGTACTTCCAAAACTGTTCTGTGTGAAGGAGGAGGACCACTTCACACATGTGGAGGATTATAGAGAGAAATATGAGACTTATCCAAAATTCAAAATTTTGAATTCTCAAGTGATAAGACACGCCTCTTCCCTATAAATAGAAGAGGAAGCAACAACAACAACCTGAGCAATTCAAGCATTCAACCTAAGCAAGTCTATAGCCAACAAATTTTTCAGAGAGCTTTATTCGAGATATCTTTTCTTTGTGATTCATAGGATAGTTGGTTAGGATTTCTCAGAGAGAATCACATTTAATTTTGTTGTTATTCCCTCACATACTTTTATATTTTTGTAATATCTACTTTGTGTAGATTACTCTTGGTGAGGTTTCTAGGCTCTTAGTGAGTCTGTTTATTCTGAGTAAATAAGTCATATATTTTCTTGTTCTTAGATTGGTGATCTGAGTGAGATCTAGTTTTGAGGGAAAAATACTTGTATATTGATCTTTGTGATCTATTCTTAGTGAATTTGACACCAAAGTGGTGTAATAGTGGATGTAGGAGGTCAGTTTATAGACTCTGAACCACTATAAATTATGTTGTCTACACTTACTTATTTATTCTTACTGCATTCTATTTATTCGTACATTGTTACATTCATTTATTGTTTTAAAACTGCATAGAACTTGTTCTTACATAATCAGGAATCTACAGCTGTAGACTTCATAGTCACTCAGCTGTAAACTCCATCATTCATATTGTTTTTCATTAACACTTACACAATTTCTGCTGCACTCAAAGAGGTTTTTCAATACACTTTCAAGTATGAAACATCCTTATGAAAAAATCTACAAGTTGCTTTGATTTCTTTTAAGTTTTGAAATTGTAGCTGTAAACTTTGTAGTCTACAGCTGTAACATTTGTGGTCTAAAATCTTGTAGATTGTTTTTAAACTTAAGAGGTACCTTGAATGTTCTAGTATCTCATTTTGAAAAGTTTAAAATCTGGATTTTGAAGGTCTATTCACCCCCCTCTAGACCTTTACCACTTAAAGGGACTAACATTTTATTCATTTCAATAAATAACACTGTTAATTTTAGGTTTTCCGTGAAACTTGTTAAAAACAAGAAATTTATATCACAAAATGTATTAACTGATATTATTTGGAGATGACAAATCAAATCGCGTCCCAACCCGGCCAGGCCCAATCCATCAGGCAAGTCGGGTTCATGAACTGGATACAGCCGACCATTTCAGATTGAGTCTTCAAAAATAGAGCAGATCAATCTACTTAGGCTGCAGACTAATGGGCCACATACCAATCCATTAAATTTTTATATTTTTTAAAGAATATGAGTATAAAAATTTCTATTTAAATATAACATAATGCAATGCACTTTCACAATACACATATATTTTGTATCTTCTTATTTGGCTAACAACACTAATTAGAAAATTTATAAAATAAAATAAATATCACAATTTCAAATAAAATTTCAAATAGAAATAAAGGTCATTATAATATCAAATAAATTTAGAGCCCTAATAGAATTAAAAACAATTCGTAACTTTAAAGTGTTAATGTTCCAAACTACTCAGTGCATCAATCATCACCAATCACAATTGAAATCCAAGTGTATTTCATCTATTTTATAGGGAGGGTTAGGGTTGGGGGGTGGGGGATTCTTATGATCTAAAATACAACTAAGGACATGTGTTTTAGATCATTACAACTACTTGCAAATAGCTAAATCTTTGTAAATTATTTATTCAGAGCATAGTACAATTTGATATGATCATATCACAGTTCATGTACAATTTTTACTGTTGAAAACTATAGCAATATTTTTTTCGGTCGGCATTTTTCGATGAGTCGTGATAATACTTTTGAGTATGTATCCGCACTTTTGAGTTTTTTTCTATACTTTACATGTCACTGTTCAAGTTTTCGATCGACATTTTTTTCGGAGAGACACGATAATACTTTAGAATTATTTATAATGTTTTTTTGTTATTTACGATATTATTTACGAATACAAATCTCAATATTATTACAAATCTTTATACCTATAGCAACAAAACTGGGGGACTAATTGACGAAAATGACAACATATGCGTCTCATCTATTGCAACAACTATTTTTCCAGACCAACGACGAATTTCATCAAACAATCACTCAATCAAGCCAAAACTTTGTCTGAAAAAAATTCTCAAACACCTTCACAAAACCAAAAACTCTTATCAAGACACATGATACACTTGACTTACCTTTACATGTGAGAGACAATGTTCCTTAGTCATCTGATTGAGATTGACACGCTACCCTTTTACATGTGGGAGGGGTGGCGGACGTGTCCTTCATTCCCGAATCTTTGACGAGGTCATCCAAATACCAAAAAATGTGAACCTCGGCTCAGGGGGCTGAACCTGGAAATTCAGCTCGCAAATACCCATCATCGTTAAAAAGCTGAGTAGATTTCTCCATCCATGCTGTCCAACAAGAACTGACTGATAACATGATGTAAAGGAAGTGGAAATCCAGATTCTAGTATGTCCACACTAATTATCGCGCACTCGGTAGGAGGTTGGTTAGCTCATTCGTTGATTCTCGGAATCGAGAAGAATCTTATACACATTCCAGATATCTACGAGATCATCATCTGTTAATAAACTCCTAAAACGAGTGGCTTTGTATTGTGTGGTTGTATATTGAACTAATGGTCGGACGGACTTATGAAATCGTCTTGATATCGTTTGAGGTAAGATGTCCAATCTTTCTCTCGCGCTACACCCTCTGGAATGTTCTGCTCAATCAATTGGGAGACGGACTGATAAATTTGTTGAAGATCCTCCCAGATGTCATCTCAACTCAGTTAAAAACTTTCTCCTAAGTGGGAGTCGGTGTTATCTTTAGAGGAAGCTGTTGGAATTGGTTTCGAAAAATGAGCTTTAATGCTCTAGTTGGACCAATTTAATGGAGGGCAAAATGGCAATTTCCATGAGACTATGTGTAGTCGATGCGTTCTACTCGCGTTGTAGATCGTCACAGTATTTTTCATTCTCAAAACCGAATTACGGTGAGTGAGAAATTAATTCCTAAAGTGAAGGTATTAATACAAGTGTGGAGTTGTAGGATGTGGGAATAAGTTAAAATAAGGAATTTTTTAACTATCCCACATTGGAAAAACTATGAGGAAATTCATAGTATATATGTAGGAGCTTCATGATGGTATTCAAAATAGGCTAAGGGAGACTCTCCCATAAGCCACGCGCGCCGCGCCGCCGTCCGTCTGGACGGCCGGCTGCGCTGAGCCGGTCCGTGGACTTGGAACTTGGATCTTGGCAATTGGTCATTGGGTGGTCTTTGGGCCTTTGGCCCACTCTCTATATCTTTTTAGAGACCCAAAAATGTGATATGGGTCGACCCAATTGGTGACCCGAAATACCTCTGTGGATTGTCTACGTCAGCGATCAGAAGAAGCTCAATCCAAACGAATTTAATCTGAGTCGTTGGATGCTCCACGTCATCAATCCGGATGAGTTAGTGTATCTGATTCAAAATTTAAATATTTAAATTCTGGATAAATTTAATATTAAGATTAATACTGTGTCACTGCCACGTCATTGATCCTTGCGATCTATGATATGGACCGTTGGATTGTCTCTGAAAATGATATGGACCGTCGGATTATCTTCTGGAAGGTTCCAGAGCAGTCCAGATTCATTGAGTCTGTTCATCCATCGGTTCCGCATTATATGCGGTCAGAACTGCCCACTAAGATCGTGGGAATATCTCCTACGTATCTTCAGATTATTCCCAACTGAGTCTTCATTTTGCATCTATAAATAGGAGAGTCCTGCATACTAAAATTTTTTACGAAAATCAGTATCTCAAGTCCTCTCTCTCTCTCATTTCTTTTTCAAGCATAGTAGTCTGTTTAGACACTTCGAAAGTTCATCTTTCCTCTGTGTTTAGCGGTGCTGCTATCATAGAGACGTAAATCGTTTTACCTTTGGAGATGAATACGTGTATCCTGTGAGCACTAGCCAGGACGTATTTTGTCTTGCGGGAAAAGGTTCTACCTTGACTCGGTTTAGCTTTCTGTGTCTGTTGTGTTTTCCAGTTTTCTAAAATCATAGTTTTCTGTCCTGTGTTATTTACATACCACATAATAAACAACAATCTCAAGAAGAAATATATATCTCACTAAATAACTACTGCGATGACTGATACTGGAAAATCTGTGGTTCCTCAGGATACTCCAAATCCTAATGGAGATCATCCTGTTGATACTACTACTGCTGCGAAAACTCCAACCACACATACTGGTGGATCATCTTCCATATACATTGGTACTGTTCATGTTGTCCCTGTGGGGCCATCAATGAGTCTCTCCACTGAACTAGTGCCTGTAAGGTCTGTTATGGTACACGGAGAGAAACCCAAAAAAATTTCAGGTATTGACTTTAAAAGGTGGCAGAAGAAGATGCACTTCTATCTCACCACACTATCAGTGGCAAAATTCCTGGTTGAGGAATGTCCAGTGGTTTCAAAGGATGAAACTGACTTTAATCTGAGAGTCGCATATAATACTTGGACTGATGGTGACTACCTGTGTCGTAACTATATCCTTGGAGGATTAGTTAACAATCTGTACGAGGTATTCTGTGAAATACCAACTGCCAGACAGTTGTGGACTGCTCTGGAGACTAAGTACAAAACTGAGGACACTGGAACTAAGAAGTTCATGGTAGCATCTCTCTACGACTTCAAGATGGAGGATAATAAGTCCGTCGTTGAGCAAGTCCAAAAACTGCAGATTGTTTAGCATAACATTACTGTAGAAGGTATGGTTCTACCATAATCATTTTTGGTAGCTACTGTGATTGAAAAGCTGCCCTCCTCATGGAAGGAGTTCAAGTCCTATCTCAAACATAAGAGAAAGGAAATTACTGTTGAAGAGTTGGTTGTTCGTCTCAGAAGTGAAGAGGACAATCGGAAGATGGATGGAAAGTTCACCCCTGTTGAGGCCAAAGCAAATCTGATGGAAAAGGGAGGTCCATCAAAGAAGAGAAATAGGCCCAATGACAAGAAAAAGGGGAAGATTGTAGCGCCTAATGCCAAGAAGCAGTTTATTGGGAACTGCTACAACTGTGGAAAGCCCAATCATAGGGCTAATGAATGTCGTGCTCCCAAGAAAGAAGACAAATGGAAAGGAAAGCCTAATGTGAACCTAACTGGGGTCACAGACATGGATTTGTCATGCATGGTGTCTGAAGTCAATCTGACAGGCAATCCAAAATCATGGTATGTGGACACAGGAGCCACTTGCCACGTATATTCTGAACAAGAAGCCTTCTCCACTTATTCTGCTGCAGAAGGGAGAAAACTGTTCATGGGAAACCAAGCCTCGTCTGAAGTGGCTGGTACAGGTGAAGTTATTCTAAAGCTCACCTCAGGAAAAGAACTCAAGCTGAAGGATGTGCTACATGTCCCAGACATCCGAAGAAATCTGATTTCAGGCTCGCTACTAGTTAGTCATTAATTCAAAATTGTATTCGAGTCTGACAAAGTCATACTTAGTAAGTTTGGACAGTTCCTTGGTCGAGGATATCTCGACAAAGGGCTGTTCAAAATGTCAGCTATGGTTGTAAGCCGCAAAGGCACAATTTCAATGAATGAAAACGCATCTACTTCTGTTTATATCGCTGAGTGTTCCTCTTTATGGCATTGTAGATTAGGACATGTTAATTTAAATTCCATAAAGCGTTTAGTAAATTTGGATTTACTTAACTTTATCAATGTTGATACATCCAAAAGATGAGAAAATTTTGTCGAGGCTAAAATGACAAAATTACCATTTAAATCTGTTGAAAGGAACACATCTCCTCTAGACTTAATTCACATGGATGTATGTGACTTAAAATTTGTGCAAACTAGAGGCGGAAAAAGGTATTTTATTACCTTTATTGACAATTGTAATAGATTCTCATACGTATACTTACTGCTAAGCAAAGATGAAGCGATAGAAGCTTTCACACTATATAAAAATGAAGTAGAGAATCAATTGAGCACAAAAATCAAAGCAATTCGCAGTGATAGAGGTGGAGAGTATGTTGCTCCGTTTGATCAGTTGTGTGCTAAAACAGGCATTATACATCAAATGACAGCACCATACTCACCTCAATCAAATGGTGTTGTGGAAAGAAAAAACCGAACACTAAAGGAAATAATGAATGCTATGTTGATTAGCTCGGGTTTACCACAAAACTTGTGGGGGGAAGCCATTTTGTCGGCCAACCACATTCTGAATAAAATTCCACATAAAACTAAGGATCAAACACCTTATGAGATGTGGAAAAAGCGGAAACCATCGTACAAATACCTCAAAGTGTGGGGGTGTTTGGCAAAGGTTGAAGTGCCCGGTCCTAAACAAGTTAAAATTGGCCCCAAGACGGTCGATTGTATCTTTATAGGATATGCACTTAATAGTAGTGCTTATCGGTTTCTGATTCATAAAGGCACTACAATATAATCAAGGAATGTCATATTCTTTGAAAATATCTTCCCTTGCAGGAACAAGGAAGATGTGAGTTCAAACAAGCGAACTCATGAGGAAAGGAATGACACTGCAGAGCCTTCTACTCAAGACAGTGAAGAGCTAAGACGCAGTAAAAGAGCAAGGATTGATAAGACCTTTGGTCCGGACTTTTTCACTTACGTGTTATAGGAAGATGAACCAAAGTCAATCAAAGAAGCTATGTCTAGACCAGATGCACTCTGGAAAGAAGCTATCGACAACGAGATTGACTCTATTCTGCAAAACAATACATGGGAGTTAGTAGACCTCCCTAAAGGTTGCAAGACCTTAGGATGCATGTGGATCCTTAAAAGAAAATACAAAGCAGATGGATCAATAGAGAAATATAAAACCCATTTGGTAGCAAAGGGTTTTAGACAAAAGGAAGGATATGATTTCTTTGATACATATTCACCTGTCACCAGAATAACCTCCATTCGTGTACTAATCGCGATTGTTGCCTTACACAATCTCGAAATACATCAAATGGATGTTAAGACTGCGTTTCTCAATGGAGAAATAGATGCTGAAATCTATATGGATCAACCAGAAGGTTTCATTGCACCTGGGAACGAGAAAAAGGTATGCAAACTCGTTCGATCACTGTATGGACTTAAACAAGCTCCAAAACAGTGGCACTTAAGATTTGACAATATTATGTTGTCAAATGAGTTTCGTATTAATGAATGCGACAAGTGTGTGTATATAAAGAATACACCAAATGGATTTGTCATCGTATGTTTATACGTTGACGACATGTTGATTATGGGAAATAATCACAATGTCATAATTAATACGAAAAACATGTTAAACAAAAACTTTGACATGAAAGACATGGGATTAGCAGATGTGATTCTTGGAATCAAAATTGAGAAGACTTCAAATGGAATATCTCTAACACAGTCTCACTATGTTGAGAAAGTTTTGAGAAAGTTCAATGTCTTTGACGATCCACCTGCTAAAACACCTCTTGAACTAAATGTTCACTTGAAAAAGAATAGGGGAGATCTAGTAGCTCAACAGGGATATGCAAGGATCATAGGAAGTGTGATGTACATAACTAATTGTACACGCCCTGATCTTGTGTGCTCCGTGAATAAACTGAGTCGATTCACGAGTAATCCGGGAGTCGAGCACTAGAAGGCTCTTAAGAGGGTATTACGATACCTAAAGTATACCCTTGATTATGGGCTCCATTATACAAGGTATCCAGCTGTACTTGAAGGATATAGCGATGCAAAGTGGATATCTGACACTAAAGACTCGTTTTCAACTAGTGGATATGTATTCACTATTGGAGGAGCAGTTGTGTCTTGGAAATCTATGAAACAGACTTGTATAGCCCGTTCAACTATGGAATCAGAATTCATCGCTTTAGATAAAACCAGTGAAGAAGCCGAGTGACTTCGTAATTTTCTAGAAAATATTCCATGTTGGAACAAACCAGTACCATCTGTAATGGTACATTGTGACTGTCAAACTGCTATTGGTAGAGCTTTGAACAGTATGTATAACGAAAAGTCTAGACACATACGTCGTAGACATAATTCTGTTAGACATTTTATCTCAACTGGTGTTATATCCATTGATTATGTGAAGTCAAAGGATAACATTGCGGATCCACTCACCAAGAGTATAAACCGAGATCAAATGAACAAGCTGATAGAAGGAATAGGTTTGAAACCCACAAACAGAACTAACACAATGGTAACCAACCATGATGACTGGAAATCCCAAGAACTTGGTTCAATGGGAAAACGAAACTGTGAAGGTAGTAAAGGAAAACACTTGAGAATAATGACCATTCCTGACAGCACGATATCAAGGGTTGAGACCCGTAACATGTGGTAAAGGTTAAGTTTTTTAAACTTTTAATGATTCCAAATAGGATGAGTATGACGGGATACTCAAATGGAGATCACCTATATAAATGAGAAGTGAGGGCCGCTTCTACCAAACATTTATGAATACAAAGGGTGTCCATGGCCAAAACGGACAAAAACGTGAGAACAAACGAAGTCGAAACTGAGTTGTGTCTGCATCATTAATTCGGTATACACTAAGGAGGACTAGTTCAAGGCACTACGTCCACTAAGCTGCTGGTGTACCCGATGGTGTAAGACTACGGAAAGTTCAAGGCCACAAACCACTTATCCGGAAGTAATAAAGTTTCACATGAACTGAACTATGTGTCTGCATTGTTGTAGGTGCGATTTCCACTCATGTGGGGGATTGTTGGAATTGGTTTTAAAAAAATGAGTTTTAATGCTCTAGTTGGACCAATTTAATGGAGGGCAAAATGGTAATTTCCATGAGACTATGTGTAGTCGATGCGTTCTACTCGCGGAGTAGATCGTCACAATATTTTTCATTCTCAAAACCAAATTACGGTGAGTGAGAAATTAATTCCTAAAGTGAAGGTATTAATACAAGTGAGGAGTTGTAGGATGTGAGAATAAGTTAAAATAAAGAATTTTTTAACTATCCCACATTGGAAAAACTATGAGGAAATTAATAGTATATATATAGGAGCTTCATGATGGTATTCAAAATAGACTAAGGGAGACTCTCCCATAAGCCACGCGCGTCGCCGCCGTCCGGCCGGCCGGCCGCGCCGAGCCGGTCCGTAGCCGTGGACTTGGATCTTGGTAATTGGTCTTTGGGTGGTCTTTGGGCCTTTGGCCCACTCTCTATATCTTTTTAGAGACCCAAAAATGTGAAATGGGTCGACCCAATTGGTGACCCGGAATACCTCTGTGGATCGTCTACGTCAGTGATCCGAAGAAGCTCAATTCAAACGAATTTAATCTGAGTCGTTAGATGCTCCACGTCATCAATCCGGATGAGTTAGTGTATCTGATTCAAAATTTAAATATTTAAATTCTAGATAAATTTAATATTAAGATTAATATTGTGTCACTGCCACGTCATTGATCCTTGCGATCTATGATAAGGACCGTCGGATTGTCTCTAAAAATGATATGGACCGTCGGATTGTCTTCTGGAAGGTTCCAGAGCAGTCCAGATTCATTGAGTCTATTCATCCGTCGGTTTCGCATTATATGCGGTCAGAACTGCCCACTAAGATCGTGGGAATATCTCCTACGTATCTTTAGATTAATCCCAACTGAGTCTTCATTTCGCATCTATAAATAGGAGAGTCCTGCATACTAATTTTTTTTACGAAAATCAGTATCTCAAGTCCTCTCTCTCTCTCATTTCTTTTTCAAGCATAGTAGTCTGTTCAATTCGTACACTTCGAAAGTTCGTCTTTCCTCTGTGTTTAGCGGTGCTGCTATCATAGAGACGTAAACCGTTTTACCTTTGGAGACGAATACGTGTATCCTGTGAGCACTAGCCAGGACGTATTTCGTCTTGCGGGAAAAGGTTCTACCTTGACTCGGTTTAGCTTTCTATGTCTGTCGTGTTTTCCAGTTTTCTAAAATCGTAGTTTTCTGTCCTATGTTATTTAAATACCACATAATAAACAACAGAAGCATCTTCTCCAGATGCAATTTTTGATTGGTCACGAGCAGCTTCTACTTCATGAACAACTTCAGGGGAACGAACATCCCCTTTAGTTTCATCAACAAGAAGTGTCCTTCGTTTGGGTGGAGTACGAGCAGATTGCCCACGACGAGCAGCCCGTTCATCACGAACAGATACGTATGCGCGAACAGCTTGCTGTCCGCTACTAGGCCCTTTGGAGTGAGCAACTCCTTGGGGGTGAGCAGCCCCTTGGGCTCAAGCAACCCCTTGTGCGCGAGCAGCTCCAGAGGCACGAATAAAGGAGCGATGACGACAGTTGATTTTCCCAGAGAAATGGATGATAATGATGACCTCTGAAGTTCCTGATTCAACTTAAAAGGAAAAGAAAAATAGAGGTTAAGAAGAAGGAAGGGAGTTCTTTACCTTTACCAACAAATGTGTGATGCCCGAAAATTAATAAATGTCACCAAAAATTTGTAAAGGATGGAACCGTACGTATGAAGAAGAAGAAGAAGAAGAGAATGAGGGATTTAACCGCCTATTTATAGGTACATGTGGATCCTTATTTGCAATTAAGTTCGAGGGACCTTTGTCAAAAAAAAAAAAGTTTGAGAGACCAAATTGCAAAATCTTCGAAAATCAGATAAGGCGTGCAAATCAAGGAATGTCACGTTTCAACTTCCACGTGTATGAATGGTATAAATTTGGCACTGTGTGGTGTAATAGTGGATGTAGGAAGACTTTCATAGTCTCTGAACCACTATAAGTTCTTTTGTTCTTGTGTTTATTTACTTATTGTTATATGTAAAGATAAGCTAAGTTTGGATACTAAAATCTAGTCAGGAATCCTGATCTTGAAGTTTTGGATTCGGAGGAAAATTCCTGATGTGACGTCCTTAGCCTGACAGAAACTAGTCCTGAGCCTGAGCGAAGGTTTCATCCTGAGTGTTAAGATCAGTGAAGGCATTTATACTGAAGACTCAGTAGAACTGAAGGCGCTATCCTGAGAAGATTATCCTGAGCTAAAATCACCTACTTCCTGAGTCACTCATCCTGAATAATATCCTGAGCTGAAAACAGAGTATGGCGAAGGCGATTTTGACAGAGTGATAAAGTCGGTTATTTGACAGTTGGCGGAGTAATCCTATTGGACGCCGGAACAGTTATTCTGGGCGGTTATAACCATACAAATTCGTTGATTGGTTAATAGCTTAAAGACGGTTAAGGAATAGGTCTATAAATGCGTATTCATACCAAGAATTACATAGAGTGAAAAATTACACATTCTAGAGTAAGAAAGCTTGTATTCTGTAAACATTATTCCATTGATTAGTGAAGTGAGCAACCCCATCCGTGGACGTAGATCAATTTGATCGAACCACGTAAATTCTATGTTCTTTGATTTCTTCATTTCTGCAATTTTATGTTCATCGGATTTCTTCAAATTTCTGATTATAGCTTGGAGATTCATAGTCTTATTGAGGTCGATTACTCCTATTATTTCACAACACTTATTGCATTTTATTTACTGTTATTTAATTTTGTGTTACATTCATTCATTGTTTTTAAGTTACTGCACAAAAGTTAACAACTCAGAATCTACAGTTGTAGACTGTCTAGTCACTCAGATGTATATTTGTTGGTTTACATTATTTTTATTAAAACACACTTATTCCGCTGCACTCAAGAGTTTCTCAAAATACTTCTTAAAGTGTGAGAAACATCTCTAAAAAAGATATCTAGAAGTTGAGTTTAATTTTAAATTCTATAACTGTAGACTTTGTAGTCTGCATTTGTGATTTTAGGTCCAAAATGCTTGTAGATTTTGTTTTTATGATACAGTAAAAAGAATCTATCCAGTGTTTTTTTGTTAGAGTTTTGTATTTACACTTCAACATCATTGATTTTTAGTATATCATTCTTGCACTTTATGTTCATGAAGTTCTTTTCTCTATCAGGTGTTTATTAAAAGCATCTTTAAGTTATTTAACTTCATTACATTTTGGCCCCCAAACTTTGAATAATGTCTATATGGTTAAAGGTTTTACCCTTACTCGTTGCACTTTGTGATTGATAGCTCGACATAGTTTTCTGTCATCCCAAGTTTGAACTATGAAGCCTAAAACGCAAGAGTACGGATAGTGAAGTGCAAAAAGGGCTTGTGGTGTGTGAACGGTAGATGATCTTGATTCTTAAGGACTTGCACTTCCATATTCTATTGTTGTATATTATTCTATAAAAATGTGTAATTTGCAACTTGGGATATGTCTTACTTTGGTTGGTGTTACCTCGTGACTAAATAAGTTTGCTAATATACTATTAAAGTGTTGCATAAGAAGCTGGACTTGATAATATGGTGTTGCACTATGCGTAGGCTCTCCAACGGTTACATATTATTATTAGCTTTTCTTGTATTTTCTTGCCTACTCTATATGCAACGAGATAAATATATTACAACATCAACTAATATTGTAGAATCTTATATATCAAAAGGAGTAACTCTCTCCTCCAAATGTTGCCATATGTAACAAGTGAAATACTTATATGCTGCCAAGTGTCAAATTCAACAATGCACCCCCATATACGTAGGGATGACAAAATGATCCGTCTCATAGCTGTCCCGCCTGGTCCGTTCTGTTTGGGTCAACCCCATCCCATCCCATACTAAAAATGGGGCAGGGCAGGCATGAGTTGCATTTTTGCTGCCCCACCCCACAGTATATATTCAATAAAAATATAATATTTTATAATATATAAAATACATTCTACATATAATATTTCATAATATATAAAATAAATTTAATACATAGTATTTTATAATATATCAAATAAATTTAAAATTATATTAGTTATTTATTTATTGTAACTCTAATCTAAAATAAGTCAAAAATTATTTTTGTTAAATATGATTTGATATATTTGGTGCATCATTTTTATATTAATATAATTTTATATATCTAAAATATATATATATATATATATATATATATATATAATATTATATTTTAGTATTACAATATGGGGCAGGCCGGTCCAATCTGTCCCGCAGCGGGGCAGGTATGGAACACAACATTGGGGCAGGGCGGGGTGGTGGGGTAGAGATACGGGCTAGACATGAGTATTTAAACACCCGTCCTGCCCCGTCCCATTGTCATTCCTGCATATACGTGTCCCCCTAGTAACAGTAATTGATCATATTTAACTTATTAAATCAACATCTCGTCAGTAAATTAAACTTATGAATTCTCATGCATCCCTTCGTCTTCTATACCTCAAAACTTCAAGTCCATTGCTCTATTCTATTCTATCCTATAAATTCTTCCCACAAAACGCCATCCCAACCCACAATCTTCATCCCCATATTCAAACTATGGATCAATCACATGGAATTCACTAAAGCAGAAATGTCACCCTGTTGATTTGCTTTTTTATTGCGCCCACCTCTTCGTCTGCTTCCGCAACAAATTGACGCCCAAAAATGCCTGATCGAAGGTTGCGTGAAGGTGCACACATCTCCCTCTCTCCCTTAACATTCTGCCCATTTAAAGCACACACGCATAGTGGCGCTGCCACGGCGTGAAATCTCGCTATGCTGCCCAAGGATGCAAATGGCCCCGCCTAGGGCCGCCTAGGCCCTTGGCGGTTAGGCCCCGCCCGCCTAGGCAATCTTGGCCGCCACAAGGATTTGGCGGAAATCGGCAGCCTAGACGACGGTTTGGCGAAAACTAAAAAAGTGTACAAATGTCAAATGTGATTTGATTATTTAAATAAAGTAAATTAATTAAAGAATAATAAATATACACTTAAACTAATTAATTAAGTGAAAAAAGAAACCAAACAAAACTCAAAACTCAAAAGATGATGCAAATTATGCTCAAGAATGGATTGTTGGGGGTGGATTGGTTGATGATGGTGTTGTTGAGGAAGACATTGGCTCAACTGCGGGTATGACTACTCGACTTAGAGAGCTTGACGAGGATGATTTCTCATTTGATGATGATGAAATAAATGTTGATGTGGAGTTTGAATCTGATGATGAAGAGTGTGTACATGGAGTTGAGCAACAAGTGTCTTTAGATGTTCCTCTTAGTTGAACTACTTATTAATTTATCCGTACGATATTTTGTTATTTTAGTATTTTATTTAGTAGTTGAACAATGTCATTTTGGGATAGTTTTTTTGCATTTTATTAACCTGTTGTGTTTTGTGAAAAATACATTTGAGTATTAATTATGTTTTAAATTTATAATTTATTGTATAATGTACATTTTGTTAATATATGTTTAGAAAAAAATTTAAAAAATAAAAAAATAATAAAAATTCTTGGCCCCGCCTAGGCCTCCTTGGAGCTTGGCCACACTCGACCGCCCGACGACCGCCAAGCGTCATTTACACCCTTGATGCTGCCACCACGTTCTTGCTCGCTGCCTCCATGTGGAAAACCAGGCGCCGCCGCACGAAATTTGGCTGTTTATCAGAACTATCGTGATTTTACAAAAGATGGAGGAACATTCTGTCTTTGATATTACGAAGCTGTGGTTTTTTTAATCTTCATTTTGTTTGCTTTTCTGGCTTTTGCTTTTGGGAATTTAGGTTTGAATTGAGACCCTCTTTTCTAGCATTAGAAGTGATGGGGATAACAACTATTTTCTTTATATGACGAATTTTTTCTCAAGAGCATGAAATTCGTTATAATTTGTTACTTAAAAGTGATAAATTTTAATTTCCTCAACAAATTATTAGAGATTGTGATAAAATTTTATTTTGTCATCAATAATTTAAAATTTTATCACTAAATTATAAATTTCATGATGATTAAAAAAATTGTCACATTAAATTTTGGTGACGATTTTTATAACAATTGATCACGATGTGTAACGTCATGGTGGTTAAAGATTTTTTTTTTTTTAAGATGGAAAACAAAAATATTTAGAAATAGATAATAGGGGATTATAATTAATATGTTATGCAAGTTTTTCACGTAAAAATACAATTTAAAAAAATAAATCATCGGGACCTTTTAGAACCGAACCTGCAAATTACACAACCAAGCTACCACAACCTTTTTTAACAGAATTGAAAATTCAATATTAATATTATCCGTGGCAGTGCAGTGCGGCGTCCCCGTCGACTTGAACTCAGATTTCTCAACACAACCGAAATGAAATCAGTCAATTAGCAGCACCAAGGTAATGTTCATCATCTAATTTCTCTCTTTGAACTCTGATTTTATAAATACATATTAGATTTTCAAACAAGATAGGAAATCCTTTTCAATTCTCAATTCCTTTCACTGCTTTATAATCTAGAAAGAAGGACGTGTAAGAAATTTTTAGCAGACTTGTTTTTCCCTGCCCATCAGGTGTTTGTTGAAAGTCCTAAAAGAAATTAAGTCATAAAACAGAAATATTGCTTCTGCTAAATTTGTCATTACACTAAAAGTGCTTCAATCTTGACGAGGAAGCAGCCACTCCCTCTTACTCTCTCTCTCTCTCTCTCTAAAATCAGTATTGAGGAGGAAGTAGTCACTATGTGTAGCATTTTAATTCTAAACATTACTTGACATTTTCTTGAACAAATAGTCTCTTACATTTCTCATGTACCAGAATAATTGTGGAGTTAAGCAAGCATGGTAGGTAACTACACATTCTAATTTCAAGTATCCATTTATTGTTATAACAAGAAATTGTGGATGAGTACTTAAGTCGGAGTCAATCCTCAACTTTTGGATGAAGTTGGGGCTTCCATGCTTGAGTGCCTAAGAATAATCAAATTGATACTGAACATATGATAAGATTTCTATACTAGTTGATTGCTTCCATGTTTTCATTTTTGCTAACAAGTATATATTTTCAGTTTTTGTTCTTTAAATTCAAAGAGTTACATCTTTAGAGAACAATCTTACTAATTCACAAGTTGTTTAGGTAATCTCCTAGTTTTGCAAATAATGAATCATGTTAATTATGTGGGATGTTATATATTTTAAAAATACTCTTTCAGTAATAATACTATGATATTTTAGTAAAAAATAATATAATTTTTTAAAAATACACTTGAATTACACGATACATCTGGTGCACATAGAATTAAAATATTTTCCAAAGAAGAAGCTGCAGTCTGCAGACACATTTACCCACCAAGAATGGGCTTTCATAACTCATATAATCAAACTCACATCACATGTCATATAATTCCGCACATTTATGTTCCTCTCCAACTCCAAAATTCAGGGATTGAATTGCACTCCAATTGTTCGATAAAATAACAAGAAGAAAATGGACCCAGCGACAACATTACAGCCTCTAAAAGAGATCGTACCAGCTGCCCAGAACAACATCAACGCCAAATTTATACTTGTGGACAAAGATAAAGCAGCTCTGGAAGGGCAGTACAAGACGTGCATGGCATTGGTGGCGGACGAGACGGCGGCTGTCCACTTCCAGCTGTGGGGCGACGAGTGCGACGCTTTCGAGCCAGGTGACATCCTCATCTTGTCCAACGGCATATTTTCCTACAATCGAAACAATATGGTGCTGAGGGCAGGGAAGCGAGGGAAAGTCGAGAAAGTCGGGGAATTCTGCATGCCCTTCGTGGAGACCCCCAACTTGAGCGAGATCCGATGGGGCCCCCATCCCAATGATCCAAAGAAGTTTGTGCAGCTCTCTGTCGTCTCCCCTGTTTCTCGTATTTTCCCTCCTCTGCCTTGACTTCCTGATCGACTATTGGCTTCAATGATTTCTGTAATGTTGCATTACAGTTTTATCAACAATTTTATGAATGATAAGTAGTCATATTTAAGATTTTACACAGACCAATAAACATCATTTTCTAGTGCTTGACACAGAAGGTTGTATACATGTCAACTTCTCTTACTTCTCAAATCTCATAAACGGTGCATGCCAAGTTTGTCCTCTCAGCTGGCTTTTGGTGATGTTCCTTTTCTTCTTTCATGAGCTACTTAAGAGTGCATTTAAGTGCTGACATGGAAAGCCGGAATCCTAACCATGTCTTCGTTGCTCTTTTGATCGTCGACACTGTCGATTGATGCCAAGACTTTCAATTGTTGCATGTGTACTCTTGCCTTTTCGTTTTACATATAATGTTAATATCTTATCTCATTAGTACAGGAGAAATCATAGGGTGAAATAGAGTCTGATAATTATATACATTCCATAATATTAGTTGATTTTGTAATGGCTAAGGAGCGATTTAAGAAAAATACAACCAGTATCATTGCATATAGATTAGACAAGAAAAGCTAGTTATAATATGTAATCATTACAAAGCCTAAACATAATGCAACACCATATTATCAGCAGAAAGTCCAGCTTCTTATGCAACACTTTAATAGTTTATTAACATGCTTATTCAGTCACGAGGTGACACCAACAAAAATAAGGCATATCCCATGTTGCGTTCACACATTTTTATAGAATAATATACAAGCTACAAGAAAAATAGAATATGGAAGGAGAAGTCCTTAACAATCAAGATCATCCACCATTCACACGCCACGAGCCTTTTTTGCCTTCACTATCCTTTCTCTTGCGTTTTGGGATGACAGAAAACTATGTCGAGCTATCAATCACAAAGCGCAACACGTAAGGATAAAACCTTAAAATCATAGACATTATTCAAAGTTTTGGGGCCAAAATGTAATGAAGTTAAATGACTTAAAGATGCATTTATCGAACACATGATAGAGACAAGAAGTCCAGGAACATTAAGTGCAACAACAATATACTAAAAATCAATGATGTTGAAGTGTAAAAACGATCATAATTTATATGCCCTTTTCATATTCACAAAATATACATCATCTCATTAAGGTTAAAAGTCTTTAAAAAAACCACCAAAACAGTACTCCAAATTAAACTTAGATTCCTCCTGCAACCCGCCAAAATATTTATCCTAGTGCGCCAAATTCTTCATTGAAATCAAAATATTTCTTTCATTTCCATGTCATGAATATGTGGAATGACAATACCTCCTAACAGTTTCTATATAAAACCGTTATATGGGTTTCTTTTCTCATAGCCTCAGTCTCACCAATTTATTACATTTACATTTCAGAGTGGAAATAAAAAGATTAGCTCCAACAGAGAATCTGTGACAAAGAGTAGTTCAGAGCATCCAAACCTATCTTGTGGTCAGAGAGAGCATACTTTCAATTCCATGTTCCCATAATTGGAAGGTTCTTGAAGAAAGGGAAGTATGTCGATAGAATTAGTAAAGATGGCCCCCGTTTACCTAGCTAGTGTCCTATTTGGCTAAATAGCTAATACTTTCATTCTTCGTAAGATGGTATTCAATGTCCTTCATACCTGTTATCCATTAAATTATATGACTACCAAGTCACTCTTTTATGAATGGTCTCCTGTAACTTTATATGGAAAACGGAAAAACAAGTATACACATGCAATAATTGTAAGGTCTCAGCATCAAAAAATATGAATAAGATGGTTAAAAAACCAGTGACTGCTCAAAGATAGGAATAGGAAGCAGGGATAATAACAAAGATTTACATGGTTTTGCTGGCCATGAAACTTCTTTAACACAGTTTGAAAAGACAGGTGTAGCCTTTGCTTCAGTAATCAAGAGAGCAATTCACATTCCAGTTGTTTTAGAAATAACAATGAGAATGAACGTTTAATTCCAACATAGTAAACTCATCTACGGAAATAAGCATCACTACGCTTCTGGAACACAGGGAAATGGACACCTAGTCCACAAATTAAACCACAGAACACATCAGAATAGTACGTTGCACCATTAAGGGTGTCGAGTATAGAATAGAAAATAAGCCGAAGATAATCAATTGAGTTGGTGGCTCACCTATGATGTATGAGGACAAATTCGCACAATTAATCCAATTATGCAGCTATCTGTCATCTCCCCTTTTCTTGTATTTCGGATCCTCTGCCTTGATTCCTGTTCAACTATTCGTTTGAATGTTTTTTGTAATGTTTCATTACAGTTTTATCAACAATTTTATGAATGATAAATATCATGTACAAAGTTCAATGCGACATACCTATGGTGAATCGAGTGGGAACTGAGGACTTCCAAACAGCTAAAATTGCAATTAAAAGAGTTGCAATGCCTATATTTTTACATGTCAAATGATGCCAATGCAAAAATATAAAAGTAGTACTATTTTGAGGCAGAGAAGCTTAATGTCAGAACATGATTCACTGACACCTGCAAATTGATACGAGATCAGTAAATTGTCCCTCTAATAGCTTATTATAAATCACTTTAAGTATATTTAAATTTAGCTGATGCAAAACTATAAACCAATTATTTACTAAATTTCCCTTGCCATTGCTTTTGTAACTATATTTACAAGGACATTTCTGTTCCTAGATATAAAGCTAATAAACGTAAACAATTCCCGGCCTAGTACTAAAATGTAGATGAATGAATTCTCAATTGGAAAAAAGAAACTCTTTTCTTTGTTTCACACTCACTTGTATTAGTTATTCTCCCAATCAAAGCCTCTTAATCAGTTCAATACTATTTAATGGACACCACCTTTTTACTTTAATAAAATGATTAGTATGAAAAAATTGTCCAGTTTTGCTTCTATCTATCTCAGCATCATGGCCTTTTCCAGGTTGAGCCATTACAAGGCGGAGGAGCTAACAATGAAACATTCTAGGATTTACATGCCAATCGTTTATTTTGCAAAACTAATCTAGGATTTACATGCCAATCGTTAAAAGAAAAATTCAAGCATCCTAGATTGTTCAGTACTATTAAATGGACACCACCTTCTTACTTTTATAAAATTATTATATGAAAAAATTTCCCAGTTTTGGTTCTAACTATCTCAGCACCATGGCACATAAAACTTTCCTTTTCCAGGTTGAGCCATTACGAGGCAGAGGAGCTAATAATGAAGCATTCTAGGTGAATTACGAAAAAATTTGAGATGATGGTAGGTCATAAGAATCACTTGTTATATATTTAAGCCTAATTGCAACTAATACAAGAATGAGGTTCCACACAATGATTTGACCTGCAGCTCTATTTTCTCTGAGATATCAGCTCTAAAACAAGAACGAGGTACGCAACAGGTATTAGCTGCATCAGTCACATGAGCTGTTTCGTCCTTCTAAAGGGAGTCTTACATAATTAGCTGCACGCAAACAAACACAAAATGAACTATAGTATGAAATTTTGGTACAGTCAATCCTGTAGATCACAACACAACAAGTGATTTAACAATGACTTGAAATGAGTAATACCAGAGAACTGATTTTAAATGATTGTTCATAAATGGCTGTTGCAATTTGTGTGAATCATGTGCATCTAAAATTTATGTGCTGCTCAACACATACGATGCTAATTCACTAACAATAATTTGATATTTGATGCCAAACTTTCAAAATATGAACATTATCTTTTTAGCCTTTGACGGTTGAATGCCAATAATCATTCCGTTAAAAGAAATAAAAAAATATAATAAAACATCTTAAAGGGAGGAAGAATGAAAACAACAGCAGGAAATTGGGTTCTACATTAGGGAGATATGAACCCATTCTTATATAAAACATAATCAAGCATGAAACCCATTCAACATCGAAAATGACTATGTTGCGTACCTCTCAAAGCTTATAAAAGGTACATGCCAAGTTCATCCTCTTAGCTTGTTTTGTTGTTGTTCCATTAGCTTCTTTTATGAGCTACTTAAGAGTACATTTAAGTGTGCCATGGAAGGCCGGATTCATGACCACGTCTTGATTGCTCTCTTGATCGTTGACACTAATTGATGTACTACACTTGTCCTTCAAACTATATTAAAGAAGTTCCCATATGTGCAAAATCTTGTACATCCTCATTATCTTTCTGCTTTCTATCTTTGAACAGTGATATATTTTCCAACAGTATTATATATATTTTCATGACGTCAATACCTTGCAATTATTGCATGGGTATAGTTGTCTTTTCATTTTCCATATAAATTTAATGTCTTGTCTTATTAGTACATTATATAATTATATAGATAATTTGTATGAGGGGCACTGAATACAATCTGAAATGGTGGATGAATTATTATTATCTATTTAGCTTCACTAAATACATGATTAAGGAAAATAATATAACATCCTTGATTTCAATAGGTCACATGTTGCATGCCTCTAATTCTCCATTGCTATTTATAAAAAAGTTGCTGTAAATTTTGGGCCCTATATCAGAATATGAAACGGTAACACTCTCGAACAACTTGTTCAACTCAACATTATTTTTGCACAGCCAGGGATATATGTCTCGATTTAATACTTCTCCTCATCTCTTCCTTTGCTACTTCAGTAGCAAGATCCTAGAACTACACTAGGAAGACAAAACATTAATTGAAAGATCCTCCAAATGTGAAGATATTACTTCTAAAACTAAATAAAAATAAGAGCAATGGGTTTTGTGCATAGACTTTCTCGCTAGCACAATACTCTATGACACTAACTATGTAAACGAGGGCAATCTAGATAATTTTGTCAGAATACTTCCCTTTCCTCAAGAATCTTTCAATTCTGGTAATAGGGAATTGAAGGCTTGCTCTCTCTAACCACGAGATAGTTTTGAGAGCCTACACTTTCCTTTTTGTTACTCTTCGTCGCAGATTCTCCAATAGAGCTCGTTTTTTTTTTTTTTTTTTGGTTTTCAACTTGAAAATGTATATAGAAATAGTTAGAAGGTATTGGTGAAAATTCTTAGTGCACGTGGAGAAATATTTTGACGAGTTTCAAACGGAATCTAAATTGAAACTGGAGTATTATTTTGACAGATTTTAAAATAACCTTTTAACATTTTCCCTTTTAACCTTTTAACATATATATATATATATATATATATATATATATATATATATATTCTAAGAGAAAGAAAAAAGTCAAGGTCATATGAATTATGGTCATTTACACTTCAACATTGTTGATTATTTATTTTGAAAATATTGATTTAATTTGTAACACATCGTTCTTGTAGTTTATGTTCCAGGACTTCTCGTCCTGAAAATTCTGCCTAGATTCCATCATGTGTTTGATAATTGCATCTTTAAATCATCTAACCTCATTAAATTTGGCACCACACTTTGCATAATTTCTACTCCCTCCGTCCCAGAGGTGTTTTCACCTTTGGGATGGCACAGCTTTTAAGAAAAGTAGAGTGTTGTGTAAAGTTATATTATTAAAATAATAAAATTAGTTGGATTGTGAGGATAAAGTTAAAGTAATAGTTTCCATTTATAGGGTGTGAAAACAATTGTGGGACGGACGGAAAAGGAAAGTGTGACGGAGGGAGTATATATTATTTGGTTTTATCCTTTAGTGTCCCACTTGTGATAGATAACTCGACAGAATATTCATGTCAGCAGGAGATCATGGATAGTAAATTGCAAAAGAACCTAAGTAGGTTCTATAAAGCCCAAAATGAAAGAGAATATACAGTGAAATGTAAAATAAGGCAAGTTGGTGTCTGTGTATGGTAGATGATCTTTGTTCCCAATGATTTCTCCATCTTTATTCTATATTTCTTGAAGCTTGTTACCCTCGTTGAGGGTTCCGCCAAAATTGTACTCCAATTTAAATTTAGATTCCTTCTAAAGCCCGCCAAAATACTTCTCCTTATGGCGCCATGATTTTTCACTTTATTCAAAATTGTTCTTTTTATTGCCATGTCATGGATCCGTGGAGTGCAAATTGGCAAATCAAAACACGCAATACCTACTACAATTTCCTATAAAAACCCATCAATAAGAGTTTCTTTTCTCACAACCCAGTTTCACCAACTCACTACATTTACATTTTTCGGAAAGAAATAAAAAAATGAGCTCCACTGCAGAATCCGTGACGAAGAGTAACAACAAAGGGAAGTCCAGAGCTTCCAAACCTATCCTACGGTCTGATAGAGCAGACCTTCAATTCTCTATTGCCAGAATTAAAAGGTTCTTGAGAAACGGGAAGTATGCCGACAAAATTAACGAGATGGCCCCTGTTTACCTAGCTGGTGTCCTAGAGTACCTTGCTGGCGAGGTAATCCTATGAACAAAACCTATCACACTTATTTTCATTTAGTTTAATAAAATAATATTGTTCCATTTGGTGGATTACTCAATTTTGTGTTCTATTTCTTGGTTAGGTATCTGATCTTGCTGGTAAAATAGCAAAAGGAGAAAATAAGAAAATTATTAAACCGAGGCATGTATCACTGGCAGTGCAAAATGATGCAGAGTTGAGCAAGTTATTCGAGGGGGTTACCATTCCATATTCTGGTGGAGGACTCAAAATTCACGAGAATCTTTTACCAAATAACAATGTGGAATCATAGGGTAGTAACAAGCATTCTATGGAAATATAATGTGTTGTATGACTTCCCTTAATCATGTATCTAATGAAGCTAAATAGTAATAATAATAATGTATCCGCACTTGTTAGATGGTATTCAATGTTCTTCATATCTAATACAACTAGTTATAACAAGCCACTAATTCACTCTTTCATCAATGATCAAATGAGGTAAGGTATTAATTTTATAGGATAATCAAGTATACAGATTCAATAATTAAAAGGTATCAACATCAAGAGAAGATATATTCGAGAATTTAAAAGAACAATCACTGCTCAGAGAGATAGGAAACAATAAAGAGGATTTACAGAACTTTGCGTCAACAGAGCAATTCACATTCAACAAATTAATTTCTGCAAAGAAGCCTTCAAAAAATCGAATAAAATTGCGGAAATGCTGACCTATGATGTATGTGGAGAAATGCGCACAATTCCATGGGTTTATCCTCCACAGATCAATCTGAATTCTGGAAGCTTCATCGCCGGAAACCAAATTTGATCGGATTATATTTTATAATTTTTTCTTGTTGATTGAAACAGTAAAATAAAGGGCACCGATCCTCTCTGCAAAAGGCGACTTTAAACTTGGCCTGAAATCTGTTTTAGGTGCAAAATACAATTAATGGTATTTCCCTTTTTCCATTATTGAGTGCAAAATACAATTAATGGTATTTCCCTTTTTTCATTATTGAGTGCAAAATACAATTAATAGTATTTCCATTTTTCCATTATAGAGTGCAAAATATAATTAATGTTATTTTCCCTTTTTTCATTATTGAGTGCAAAATATAATTAATGATTTTTTTTTCTTTTTCTATCTTTTGCCAGCAAATTAATTAATGTTATTTTATCTCAATCAACCATTTTGACTTCTATCTTGTTTTTTGGCAAATAAAAGTATACTCATTTGTAATGGGTAGATTATTTTTTAAGGGTTGGTTTTGTATGAAAGTAATTCATATTATAAATCATTTTTCAATAAATCAAAAAGTATATAATCATAAAAATAAATCTTGTATTAAAAAGTGATTCATATCATATAAATAGTTTATACAATATTTTACAATTTTTTAATGATATAATTCATTTTAATAAATAGCAATGTTAATTTTAGGTCTTCTGTGAAACTTTTCAATAATATGAAAATTATATCACAAATGTATTTACTGATATCATTTGGAGATGGCAAATCAAACTGTCCCATCCCGGTCAGGCACAATCCATCAAGCAAGTCGTGTTAATGAGTTGGATAGGGCCGACCCATTTCAGATTGACAAAAATAGTTGTATAAATAGTAAATAAGAAAAAAAATGTAATACAATATAATAGTTAAATTTTTAAATACCTAACTGTCCAATTTTTCGAAAGTACGTAACTTTTTGGAGGCCCATCAGATATTTAGTGTATTTTCTTCTCTATTCTGTATTATATATAATTTAATTTAAGTTTAAATTTTTATAGTAAAAAAATTAATTAAATTAAGTGGGCTGCCTATTGCCCATTGGGCCAAAACAACCCAATATTTTTTAAATTCTATATTTTAAGTTCAACCCATAATTAACCTTGTTGTGGCATAAATATGTTTAAGAGAGAAAAGTTTGGCCTAATTCCAAGAAGACCCAAGAAGGGCTCAAACTCAGGTTTAAATGTTAGCGACGGCCCGTCTGGGATTGCTCCAAAGGTCGTGCATCCTCAGTCCAACCTTAGAATTGAGCATCACGGACGGACCGCCAAAGATGTCAGTGTCAAGGCTTGAGCATTATGAGCCTAAACTATTACTAGGGGGCAAGACACGAGCAACGAGCACCAAGCAGCATACGACCTAGCACGCGAGCAAGAAAGTGGATGTTATGCGCTGAATCCATTGTGACACAAAAGATATTCCCTCAAGAGAGACGTGTCCAGCTATCATTACATCATTGGTTGGAGCAGCTTTGGCAAGTGCTCACCACCTCCATGATCTCTGAAGCACGACAGAACGTGGTCTGCAAGTAAATGGAGGCCACTAGACACGTCTCCCCATGATAGCTCTAGGAAACATGTATAAATAGGTCTCTTAATGGCATAAAGAAGGGTGAATTAATCTATATCTTGTATACAACATTCATTTGCTCTCCATTAATACAGGAACACACACATTCAAGTTCTAGACTTTGCAATAGAAGGCTAGGCAAATTTAGGTGTTATTTACAATTCTCATTTCGTATTTATTATCATTCCTATCATCCTATAATATAATTAGGAACAAACAATTGGTGTCGTATGTGGAATATACTTCTAAACAAGTCTCTACAAAAATCTTTTTTGCGTTGAATTTCATCTCAAAATCAAAATTCCTCATCTATGACCAAATAAAAAGTGGTTACTACGACACTTTTTGAAGGAAACTTTGCCAAATCTTCTAACCCTACTATCCAGTTCGTCGATGGACGTGGATCCTCCAGCCGATTACTTTCTCTAAGGGCCGCCCTAGTGGTTGGGCGAGCTCAGTCCACGTCCGGGCGATGAAATAGGAAACTCAAGCCCATTCTGATACAAAGCTTTGAGTCGCAAGAGCAAATGGACTCCTAGATTTGCAAACTTAAGAGAAAGGCAAAGGAGATGAGGCTCGCCGGAAGCTCTTTCTCCTCTCCTAAAGGAAAGTATAATTTTCGGCATTGTGGTGCTCGAAACCATGTAGAGCACCAAAGAGAAAGTCAATAGGGATGAAATTTATTCTCAGTCGGTAGTTAGCCTGTTTGGATCTGACTACACGGGGAGATTATCCTCATGGCTGGCGAAGAGAGGGGTGGCGCACGTGTCCTCCATCCCCGAATCTTTGACGAGGTCATCCAAATACCCAATAATGCAAATCTCAGTCAGGGGGCTAAACCTAAAAATTTAGCTCGCAATAGTTTGAATTTTGCTCAATGTGCATTACTTCAACACGACATATCCCGACTGTCGATCCATGATTGGTTGGGTCCGGGGATTTGTTGGTCCCTAAAATAGGTTTTAAGGAAAATGACTCTAAACAAGTCTAGAAGGACGGGTTGAATAGACTTGTAGAGCACTTAAAACTTTTTCTTTTTTTATCTTTTATAAAATCAGTAGACTTTCCTTAGGTTGTCTAATTTTAAAAACAATAGTAACATGTTGAGTGCGCTTGTGAATTTTTAGTGCGGAAATGTTTTTAATGAAAATCTTTTAAGTGATTGTGCACAAATATATATAGAGCAGAAAGTAAGGAATAGAGACACGAGATTTTATAGTGGTTCGGATTCAAATCCTACATTCACTTTCCACAATTCAACTTGAATTGTGGTTTATCCACTAACTTTCTTTCTCTCTTACTCACGAACTAGAGAGCATAGACTCTCTTACAAATGTTAGTGCAAACTTGCAACTAATTCACTGGCTTCTCTAAATCCTTACAAAGGATTTATGTTTAATAGAGTGTTTGAATACAATGAGAATTTGACAGCATTTTTGCAAGGTTAAAATCGCGTGATGAAGTTATTGAAATCTCCAACTATACTCCTATTTATATGGATCGAATTACTAGCCGTTGTGATTGACTAGAATTCAAATCTCATATAAATCTGGAATCAATCAATTAAAGTGTTTGATTGATAGAATCTGGTCTTGATTTTGAGAGTTCTTCTAAACTTTGTCTGATCCTCAATCAAGTTTATCCCCTTGATTGATTGCCTTCAAATTCGAATGCCTTTTAGCCGTTTCTTAATCTTGTCCCTTGACTTGATTAGCTTCAACACGGACGGATCTTTTAGTCAGCAGCTCAGACGACCTTAGCTGATCTGAGTGGGCATCAACTGGCATGGTGGACCTCATCTGATCTTGGTGGACTCAGCTGGTCTGGATGGACCTCAGCTGGTATGGGCGGACCTCAGTTGATCTTGTCCTCGTCTGACTGCATATGGCTCTTCAGTTGGTCTTCAACTTCAGCTGGTTTCTTCTTCTTCACTTGACTAGAGTTCAGCTTCATCTTCAAACATGTCAGGTGCCTTGATCTTCTATCTTCAAGGAATAGGCTAAGTCTTCACAATGCACTTAGCTGACCTTTCTCCATAAGTATCTTCGGATCTTCTAGGCTGTAAGGTTCTCCCTTACATAATATCTATCTAATCCTAGTCTACTCATCAGCTGACTAACAGGTTCAGTTGGTCCTATTACAAGCTAAGTTAGTTTTTCATATCATCAAAACACTAACATAATATCCTAACTAATTCCCTCTTTTTATGATATTAAAATCTTACTCAGTTGAGATCAACACTTAGAAAATTTTATTCATACGTAATAGGACAAAAAAGAAGATCTTTAGATATGATCCTTTTAGACAGAAGAGTAAATGCAGCTAACAACTAGAAGTTATCTGAATGAAAATATTTTATTCAGAATATTGAAGAAGAAAATAAGTACAAGTCCCTACCTAAACTGACTCAGTTGGACCATTACGAAATCAGTCTAAGGCTCTTCCTTTCCTCAACTGGGACCTGAATCCAGTCAAAAAATTTCTTCTCAATATTCTTCAAGACAACTGGGGACTTGTCTGACAGGCCTCCAAAATACGACGCTATGAGCTCCATCCACATCTTCGATATAGCTCTCCAGTCCAGCTTACCCTTTGCATCTACTAGTGTGTCGAAGTATTCCAGATCTGGGCACTCTGTCTAAGCATGAACTTCAAGCATCTCCTTTTCTATGTTCCTGTAGAATAGAGAGAAAGCCTTGTAGAGCTAGCTTCTGAATTCTTGATTATTCACCCTCTCCTCTCTGATTGGATCACGGATAATGTAGAACTGGCAGAAGGTGTGGATCTTGATCTGCCTCCATTCTTGAAATGGAGACTCTAGAAGACGGAACTCAATAGGCCCATCCAGTAGAGGCTCGTTGGGATCAATATGTTTAGTCCTAAGCCTCTTAGATTTGGTGAGATTCTTCCATTCCTTCTTCATCTTGCGAATGTATCTCTTGTTCAACTCCTCAGCCATCTCCTTCTTATGGCGTCTGATTAGCTCATTAGTTGTCTCGTGGACCCCTCTTATTTGAGCTTCCTTAGCAAGTTTGAGGTCCAGATCACCATGTAGCTTTTTCTTCTCTCCATCTTGCTCTTCTTCCCATTGAAGAGTCTAGGCCAGCTTCAGGAACTTGATTTCCATCAGACGCTTCCTAGCATCGTCCATGTCCCTTATGTACTCCTCAACGTTTTCCATCCTTGCTAACAACACACCAAGATCATCTGTATTTTTCTTGGTGTTAGCTTGGTTGGACTCCACTTGCCCCTTTAGCTGCCCTACCTAGGTCATAAGAGCTTTAATATGTTCCTTTAGTTGGTCTATCTCCAACGTGTGCTTCTGAATCTCAGTTGAGTTATTCTCTTCCCCCTTTTTAATAGCATCAAATACTGAGGAGGAAAAGAGAGTAGAAGGCAGGCTATAAACCTTAGCTTGCAGCTCAGTCTGCAAGGATAG
>JAPKLY010000059.1:203154-231088 GCA_026898435.1 Prunella vulgaris | reverse complement strand
CACCGAACATGTCTCTCTATGATAGCTCTAGGAAACATGTATAAATAGGTTTATTAATGGCATAAAGAAGGGTGAATTAATCTATATCTTGTATACAACATTCCTTTGCTCTCCATTAATACAAGAACACACACATTCAAGTTCTAAACTGTGTAGAAGGCTAGGCAAATCTAGGTGTTGTTTACATTTCTCATTTCGTATTTATTATTGTTCTATCATCCTATAATTTTATTAGGAACAAACAATTGGTGTCGTCTGTGGAAAATACTTTTAATTACCTACGAGTCTCTGCAAAAATCCTTTTTGCGTTGAATTTCATCTCAAAACCTCAAAAATCCTCACACGTGACCAAATCAAAAGTGATTGCTGCGACACCTCTGAAGAAAACTCTGTCAAATCCTCTAGCCCTACTATCCAGTTCGTCGATGGGTGTGGATCTACAAGCCGAAGGACTGATTTCTCTTAGGGGTGCCCCAGTGGCCGAGCGAGCACAGTTCACGCCCGGGCGATGAACCAAGAAACTCAGGTCCATTATGTTGCAAAGCTTTGAGTCGTCGGAGCAAGTGGACGCCATTATTTGCAAACTTAAGAGAAAGGCAAAGGAGATGAGGCTCGTCGGAAGCTCTCCCTTCTCTCCTAAGAGAAAGTATAATATTCGGTATCGTGGTGCTCGAAACCATGTAGAGCACCATGGAGAAAGTCAAGGGGATGAAATTTATTCTCGGTCGGTAGTTAGCCGGTTTGGATCTTACTACAAGAGGAGATCATCCTCGTGGCTGGCGAAGAGAGAGGTAACGGACGTGACCTCTATCCCTGAATCTTTGATGAGGTTATCCAAATACCCAACAATATGAATCTCGGCTCAGGGAGTTGAACCTAGAAACTCAGCTCGCAATAGTTTGAACTTTTCTCAAAGCGCGTTACTCCAACGCGATGTGTCCCAAATGTCGGTCCATGATCGGTTGGGCCCTAGGATTATTCCTCATTACACCTATGAAGAGACCATGGCTCATGTGATAGAGCAACCGGCTGCACCTAGTGGCCAACACACCGTCCTCCTTACCTTACATAGAAGGCTCGACGTGGTCGAGGGGAGGGTGGACGCTAAGGAGAACCCCCAAATGGCAGAGCTCGAACAATGAACCTTTGACCATCGAGCTCAAAGCCACCCCTGTTCAATCTAATGTTACTCCTCTCTAGGCTCCCCTTTCCGAGGGAAAGATTGATTCTGAAACACACCTCTCCAAGTACTGGATCTAGATGACATGACAAGGTGCGACTGACGCAACCAAGTGAAGGCAGTTCCCCTTGACCTTGGGAAAATTCGCCCACAAATGGTATGTTACAACAAAGAAGTTTGTGCTGCTCTCTGTCGTCTCCCCTGTTTCTCGTATTTTTTCTCCTCTGCCTTGACTTCCTGATCGGCTATTAGCTTCAATGTTTTCTGTAACTTTGCATTACATTTTTATCAACAATTTTATGAATGATAAGCTGTCATATTTAAGATTTTACAACGACCAATAAACATCATTTACTAGTGCTTGACACAAAAGGATGTATACATTTGTGCATGTCATCTTCTCTTACTTCTCAAATCTTATAAAATATGCATGCCAAGTTTGTCCTCTTAGCTTGTTTATGGTGATGTTCCTTTGCTGTTAGTATATATGTCCTAAAAGATAATCATTTTATGAGGACATAGCACTTGATTGTTATTTAGTTATTTATATTATTGACTTTATTTAATAATAATTGGCATTACACTTTATTAAATATTGTGTTTGATTGTTTACAAGTTATTCATATTTGTGTTCTCATGAACTTATGTTGTCACTAATAATGTGAGATCTTAGATGAATGTGACATGGTTTTTAAAGTAGCCACAATCAATGATCATCGAGAATGGGATATCGATGATGCGATTGAGATTGATGTGCGATCTACATCATACTCTTAAAGAGTGTGGTGGTTCTCACAACTACGAGATACTAAATATCTCACGGTGGATGCATAAATACTTTGAGGAGTATTGGCATACCCAACCAAGAAACCGTTTGATGTATTCTCTTTACGTGTCTATGGGGGTATCAATTTGTGGAGTAGTTCAATAGTCCTGCGAATTGAGGTCAATACACACGACATGTAAGGAATGATGAGCTTTGACCATGACCGACACTTGCACTTTGAATGGAGTAGATATGACATGTGTTGGGCATATAGGTCACACAATAAGTAATCCATGTTTACGAATTAAGTTGGCCATATTAAATATTCGATTTGATAATGAATGTTTAATTTATGGAGAATTATAATAATTCTATCAGATATAATTATAAATATTTAATAAAATTAGACATATATTAGATTTATCATAATAATAATATACTCCCTCCGTCCCAAGGGTATTTGCACTCCTGGGATGACACACGGTTTAAGGAAAATGTATTTTTTAAATAAAGTATTGGTGTATGGGTAAATGTGTGGAAAGTTTTGTGAGTTTGCACGCAAATCGATGTTTCCCTTTTAAGTAGTGTGCAAATTGGTTTGGGACAACTCAAAATGGAAAGTGTGCAAATTGGTCTGGGATGGAGGGAGTATTAAATATATAATTATATTTTATAAGGTAAAGAATCTATTTGATATTGCAAATCTTGACAGGATCAAATCTAATAGATTATGCAAACACTTTATTATATATATGAGTTACGAGACTCATAAAAAGTAAGTCAAAATTCATAATTTTCTCATATAATTCGAGTGTGAGTTTTTCCTACCAAACTCCACTGGAATTACCATACTAGCAAATAATTGCAAGTTCGTAGACGGGAATTACGTGAATACCGTAGTAGAGGAATCCGACTACAGAGCACTGTAAGGGCTTTGATTTGTTTATTCTTGCAAAATTATATGTTATACATCCATGCATCTAGTTTTTTGTTGGTGAATTTAATTCTTTTGCTACTACAAATATGTGATTTGTATCTCCAAACCTCAACATTTGCTTCTTTCATGAGCTACTTAAGAGCGCATTTAAGTGCGACATGGAAAGCCGAATCCTAACCATGTCTTCATTTCTCTCTTGATCGTCGACACTATATTGATGTATTATATAAGTGCTACGCGCTTGTCTTTTGTATTGTATTAAAGAGGTTTCCTATATGTGCAAGATCTTGTACATCCTTGTTACTGTTTCTGCTTTCTATCCTTGAGCAGTGATTGATTTTCCAACCGTCTTTTATATATATATATTTGATTTTGAGACCTTTCAATTGTTGCATATGTATTCTTGCCTTTTCCATTTCCATATAACGTTAATATCTTATCTCATTACTACAAGAAATCATAGGGTGAAATACAATATGATAATTATATACATTTCATAGTATTAGTTGATGTTGTAATGGCTAATGAGCGACTTAAGAAAGATACAACCAGTATCATTGCATATAGATTAGGCAAGAAAATACGAGAAAAGCTAGTTATAATATGTAATCATTACAAAGACTGGATATAATGCAGCACCATATTATCAGCATAAAGTCCAGCTTCTTATGCAACACTTTAATACTATTCTGGCATACTTATTCAGTCACGAGGTAGCACCAACCAAAATAAGGCATATCCCAAGTTGCATTCACGCATTTTTATGGAATAGTATACAAGCTACAAGAACAATAGAATATGGAAGAATTTTTTACGAAGAGTAGCAGCAAAGAGAAGTTCATACGCCACGAGCTTTTTTTACACTTCACTATCCTTTCTCTTGCGTATTGGGCTTCACAGTTCAAACTTGGGATGACAGAAAACTACTTCGAGCTATCAATCACAAAGCGCAACACGTAAGGATAAAACCTTAAAATCATAGACATTACTCAAAGTTTTGGGGTCAAAATGTAAAAGTTAAAGGACTTAAAGATGCATTTATCAAACACATGATAGAGACGAGAAGTCAAGAACATTAAGTGCAAGAACAATATACTAAAAATCGATGATGTTGAAGTGTAAAAACGATCATACTTTATGTTGGTTCCTTTGTGGTGAAGGTTTAGAGGAGCAGGGGTGAATAAACATTTCAGATAAATCTTATAAATTTTAAAACATGGTTGATAGATCCTTCATAGTTTCTTAGTTTTAATAACAATCTACAAGGTTTTTGAATAAAGGTTACAACTACAGATTTTGTAAAAATAAATTAAAAAAGCAACTTGTTAACTTTTCAGCGTAGTTTTTCACACTTTAAAATTGCAACTACACGATGGTAGGTTCCACACAATGATTTGGCCTGCAGCTCTATTTAAGTCACATGAACTGTTTCCACCTTCTGAAAGGACTCTTACATAAGCTTTACATCCTACACGCAAACAATCACAGAATGAACTATAGTCGGTAAAAACTGTCAATCCTATAGATCACAACACAACATAACAAGTGATTTAAATGAATATACATAAATGACAGTTGCAATTTGTGTGAATCATGAGCATCTGAAACTTTTATTATCTGCATCAGTCACATGAATTGTTCCGTCCTTCTGAAGGTCATCTTACATAATTATCAATGACTTTAAATGCTACACGCAAACAATCACAGTGAACTATAGTATGAAAAGTTTGTAGATGATCACAACATAATAAGTGATTCAACAATGACTTGAAATGAGTAATACCAGAAAACTGATTTTAAATGAATGTACATAAATGGCAGTTGCAATTTGTGTGATTCATGCGCATCTAAAACTTATGTGCTGCTCAACACATACGATGCTAATTCTACATAACAGTAATTTGATATTTGATGTCACACTCTTAAAATATGAACATTATCTTTTTAGCCTTTGACGGTTGAATGCCAATAATTATTCCATTAAAAGAAATAAAAAAATCTAATGAAACATCTTAAAGCGAGGAAGTATATAAAAACAACAGGAAATCGGGTTCTACATTAAGGAGATATGAACCCATTCTTATTTAAAACATAATCACGCATGAAACAGAAGATTGTATACATTTGTTTTGCTAGCATGGTTCCACATCTTTCGTACCTCTCAAAGCTTATAAATGGTACATGCCAAGTTCATCCTCTTTAGCTTCTTTTATGAGCTACTTAAGAGTATATTTAAGTGTGCCATGGAAGGCCGGATTCATGACCACGTCTTCATTGATCGTGGACACTAATTGATGTACTCTAAGTGCTACACTTGTCCTTCAAACTGTATTAAACAAGTATCCTTACGTGCAAAATCTTGTACAGCCTCATTATTATTTTTCCTTTCCAACTTTGAGCAGTGATTGATTTTACAACCGTATTATATATATTTTCTTGATGTCGAGACCTTGCAATTATTATTGCATGTGTACAATTGTCTTTCCATTTTCAATACAAATTTAATGTCTTGTCTTATTAGTACATTATATAATTATATAGATAATTTGTATGAGTTGCATTGAATACAATTTGAAACGGTGGATGAATTATCATTCTCTATTTAGTTTCACTAGATACATGATTAATGAAAATAATACAACATTCTTGATTTTCATAAGTTACATGTTGCATGCCTCTAATTCTAAATTGTTATTTTTTTAAAAGTTGCTGTAAATTTTTGGCCCTACACCAGAAACATGGAATAGTACACTCTCGAACAACTTGCTCAACTCTACATCATTTTTGCACAACCAGAGATATATGTCTCGATTTAATACTTCTCCTCATCTCTTCCATTGCTACTTCAGTAGCAAGATCCTAGACCTAGATAAGAGAGACGAAACACTAATGGAATAGATCCACCAAATGTCAAGATATTAATTCTGAAACTAAATAAAAATAAGTGTGATCAGTTTTGTGCATAGACTTTCTCGCTGGCACAATACTCTAGGACACCAGCTATGTATACAAGGGCAATCTTGATAATTTTGTCAGCATACTTCCCTTTCCTCAAGAACCTTTCAACTCTGGCAATAGGGAATTGAAGACCTATTCTATCTAACCGCAAGATAGGTTTCAGAATCTAGACTTTCCTTTTTGCTACTCTTCGTCACAAATTCTCCAATGGAGCTATAATTTTTTTCAACTTGAAAATGTAACGGTAATTAATTGGTAGGAGTTGTGATAAAAGAAACTTATATTGACATGTATATATAGGATAGTTAGAAGGTACTGGTGAAAATTCTAAGCGCACTTGGAGAAATATTGGGCATGTTTCAAAAGGAATCTAAATTGAAACTGGAGTATTATTTTGATAGATTTAAAATAACCTTTTCCCTTTAGCATATTCTTTTTAGATTAACAAGATAATGTGTATATATATTCTAAGGGCTCATTTGGTTCGTAAGATAAAAGTATCTATCCGTAAAAAACATGCATGTTTTTTACGGATAGATATTTTTATCTTACGAACCAAACATACCCAAAGAGAAAAAAAGTCAAGGTCGTATGAATTATGGTCGTTTACACTTCAACATTGTTGATTATTTATATCGAAAATATTGATTTGTAACTCATTGTTCTTGTAGTTATGTTCCTGGACTTCTCGTCCTGAAAATTCTACCTAGATTCCATCATGTGTTTGATATTTGCATCTTTAAATCATCTAACCACATTAAATTTGGCACCACATTTTGCATAAATTCTATATATATTTTGGTTTTATCATTTAGTATCCCACTTGTGATAGATAACTAGACGGAATATTTATGTTAGCAGGAGATCATGGTTAGTAAATTGTAAAAGAACCTAGGTAGGTTCCACAATACCCAAAATGAAAGAGATTATAAAGTTAAGTGTAAAAAATGGGCATGTTGTTGTCTGTGTATGGTAGATGATCTTTGTTCACAATGATTTCTCCATCCGTATTCTATATTTCATGAAGCTTGTTACCCTTGTTAAGGGTTCCGCCCAAAATTGTTCTCTAATTTTAATTTAGATTCCTTTTAAAGCCCGCCAAAATATTTCTCCTTGTGGCGCCATGATATTTCACTTTATTCAAAATAATTCCTTTTATTGCCATGTCATGGATCCGTGGAGTGCAAAATTGGCAAATCAAAACACCTATTACCTACAAAAATTTCCTATATAAACTCGGCAATAAGAGTTTCTTTTTTCACAACCACAGTTTCACCAACTCACTACATTTACATTTTCAGGAAAGAAATAAAAAAATGAGCTCCAACGCAGAATCCGTGACGAAGAGTAGCAACAAAGGGAAGTCTAGAGCTTCCAAACCTATCCTATGGTCAGATAGAGCAGACCTTCAATTCCCTGTTGCCAGAATTAAAAGGTTCTTGAAAAACGGGAAGTATGCCGACAAAATTAACGATGTGGCCCCTGTTTACCTAGCTGGTGTCCTAGAGTACCTTGCTAGCGAGGTAATCGTATGAACAAAACCTATTACACTTATTTTCATTTATTTTAATAAAATAATATTTTTGCATTTGGTGGATTACTCAATTTTGTGTTCTATTTCTTGGTTAGGTATCAGATCTTGCTGGTAAAATAGCAAAATGAGAGAATAAGAAAATTATTAAACCGAGGCATATATTACTGGCAGTGCAAAATGATGCAGAGTTGAGCAAGTTATTCGAGGGGGTTACCATTCCATATTCTGGTGGAGGACTCAAAATTCACGACAATCTTTTACCAAATAACAATGTGGAATCATAGGGTAGCAACAAGCATTCTATGGAAATATAATGTGTTGTATGACTTCCCTTAATCATGTATCTAATGAAGCTAAATAGTAATAATAATAATGTATCCGCACTTGTTAGATGGTATTCAATGTTCTTCATATCTATGACAACTAGTTATAACAAGCCACTAATTCACTCTTTCATCAAAGATCAAATGAGGTAAGGTATTAATTTTATAGGATAATCAAGTATACACATTCAATAATTAAAAGGTATCAACATCAAGAGAAGATATATTCGAGATTTTAAAAGAACAATCAGTGCTCAGAGAGATAGGAAAGCAGAAATAATAACAAGGATTAAAAGAACTTTGCGTCAACAATCAACAGAGCAATTCACATTCAAGTTGTTTTAGAAATAACAACGAATTAATTGAACGTTTCCAAGCACACATTAATTTATAATAAAGATTGGGGAAATGCTGACCTATGTAATGTATGTGGAGAAATAATGCGCAGAATCCCATGGGTTTATCCTCCACAAATCAATCTGAAGCTTCATCGTCGGAAACCAAGTTTGATCGGAGAAAAAAGGAAAACAACATTTTTTTTATTGGAACAGTAAAAATAAAGGGCTCTGATCCTCCCTGCAGAAGGCGACTTTATACTTGGCCTGAAAATATGTTTTAGGTGCAGAATAATGTTATTTCCTTTTTCCATTATTGAGTGCGAATATAATTAAATGTTACTTCCCTTTTATCATTATTGAGTGCAAAATATAATTAATGTTTTTTTCCTTTTTTCATTATTTAGTATATTTATTATTTTTTTCTTTTTCTATCTTTTGCAAGAAAATTAATTAATGTTATTTTCTCTCCATCAACCATTTTGACTTCTATCTTGTTTTTTTGGCAAATAAAAGTATACCCCATTTGTAATGGATAGACTCTTTATTAATGATATTTTATTCATTTTGGTGCAAATTTTGTTGCAAATCTGTTTTTGTGCAAATTTTATTTTCGGTGCAAAATATAATTAATGTTATTTCTCTTTTTCCATTATTGAGTGCAAAATATAATTAATGTTATTTTCCTTTATCCATTATGAGTGCAAAATATAATTAGTGTTTTTTTTTCTATTTTCATCTTTTGCCAACAGATTAATTAATGCTATTTTCCTTTTTCCATTATGAGTGCAAAATAAAGTCTCTTGTGCACCAGTTACACTGTGCAACTCAAGTGTATTTTTAAACAGTTATATTATTTATTACTGAAAACTGAAAAGTTACACAAATTATTACTAAAAATTTATACTATTAAAAATATATTTTTCAATAATAACATGTGTAACTTTTCAATAGTATTTTATGTAACTTTTTAAAAATGAACTTGAGTTACATGGTGCAATTGGTGCATACAAGACTAAGTCTGCAAAATATAATTAATTTTTTTTTCTTTTTCCATCTTTTGTCAGCAAATTAATTAATGTTATTTTCTCTCAATCAACCATTTTTAATTCTATCTTATTCTTTGGCAAATAAAAATATACCCCATTTTTAATGGGTAGATTCTTTTCAAAGCTCACAGCCGGAATATGGGGAATTCCACCGCTGCAAATCCGCTAAGAGAGAACCAACCCAACTTCGGCGTCGGAATTAATGGAAGTCATCAGCTTTTGGGGGTTCGAATCCATAAAGGGAAAATCGTTGGAACAAGGTACCCATCCCTACATAAACGGGCCCTGCACACATTATGAAAAATAATACTCTCTCAATCCCATTATAAATTTCTCACTTTCCATTTTTTGATGTCACATAATAAGTTTTTTATTCCAAAAAAAGCAACAACAATATTTCATATATTAATAAACAAATACTCTTTTAAACAATCATCATTTACTTTTTCATAACTCTCCATTACTTTTTAACAACTTTTTATTATTTTATACAAAAATCAACATGTGGTCCACTATATAATAATAAATAAATACATTATTTTACACAAATCAACAAAAAAAGAAAGAAAAACTTGAAGGGGGACAGAGGGAGTAATATATTAATGGAAAAATTAATTTAATGATCAACTCACAAAGATAGAGAATACCTAAAGCCCATCTGCTTCTCGCACATTACCATCAAAGAAGTGGTTGACATAACGGTCGGATGGATCAATGCCTTCAAATCCTTGGGAAAAGAGTAAATCTCTTGTGCACCAGTTATACCGTGCAATTCAAGAGTATTTTTTGGAAAGTTACACCATTTATAAGTGAAAAATTACACAAATTATTATTAAAGATTTACTTTTCAGTAATAACATATGTAACTTTTCGAAAATGAACTAGAGTTGCACGGTGTAACTGGTGTATATGAGACTAACTCTTGGGGAAAATTGAATATAACATACATCTTCGCCGCTTTATCCTTCATAAAATACTTGCCTTCTCACAAAGCATTGCATTAATAGATGTAATCATCGCAGTCAAGGTTGAGTATAAATACCAAAAAATCTACTTATAATACTCGAAAAACAACTTAAATACCCAAAAAAATAATTGATAATACTCAAATAACAATTTATAAATTAATAATTAATAAATAAATAATACCCAAAAAATAATTTATAATACCCAAAAAACAATGCATAATATCCGAAAACAATTAAGTAATAAATGAATAATTAATAAATGAGTATACCCAGATACCTATTTATAATACTCGAAGAACAACTTATAATAATACCCAAAAAATAATTTATAATAACAAAAGAACAATTTATGAATGAATAGTTAATAAATAAATAATAGTCAAAGAACAATTTATAAATAATAAGGATCAATCACATGAACTGTTTCATACTTGTGATGGGACTCTCACATAAGTATCAATGGCTTTACAATCACTATAGTATAAAAAGCCGGTAAAAAACTGTCAATCCAGTAAATCACAACACAACACAACATAACAAGTGATTTGACAATGATTTGAAATGAGTAAAACCAGAAAACTGATGCACATAAATGACAGTTGCAATTTGTATGAATCATGTGCATATTTATGTGTTGCTCACACACTCAAAATATGAACATTATCTTTTTAGCCTTTGACGGTTGAATGCCAATAATCATTCCGTTAAAAGAAATAAATTAAAAATCTAATAAAACATGATAAAGTAGGGAGAAAGAATAAATGTAAACAACAGCAGGAAATTGGGTTCTACTTTAGGGAGATATGAACCCATTCTTATTTAAAACATGCATAATCACGCATGAAACAGAAGTTTGTATACATTTGTTTCGCTAGCATGGTTCCACATCGAAAATGACTAGGTTCTCAAAGCTTATATATAAACGGTACATGCCAAGTTCATCCTCCTTGGCTTCTTTTATGAGCTACTTATAAAGTATGCCATGGAAGGCCCGATTCATGACCACGTCTTCATTGCTCTCTTCATCCTTGACACTACTAATTGATGTACTACACTCGTCCTTCAAACTATATTATATAAAGAAATTCCCATATGTGCAAATATCCTCATTATTGTTTCTGCTTTCTATCTTTGAACAGTGATATATTAGGTCCTCTCCAATACTTCTACCCAAAAGTAGATTTTTTTTTGTCACATCAGCGCCACTTCAAAAGCTAAAATACATCTACCTCCAAAACAAAATTCATCCACATTGCATAAATCCGAAAAGTAGATTTTTTGAGGACCTACTTCAATTAATATTCTATTTATTCATTTTATAATTTAATTTTATCAATTATATTAATTATCTAATTTTTAGGTAAATAACAAATAATTAAATATTTTAATTATTTTAGTTTTAATATTTTATTATATTTTTAAAAAATACTCCAAAAATATATTATCAATTTTTTTATTACATAACAATAAAATACAAATTCAAAGCACTTAAAATATGTCAAAATATTCTAAAGCAACAAAGTAAATTTCACAACTGTCAATTTAATACTCCCGCCGTCCCAAAACTACTTTCATAGTAGTTTTGGACACGCGAACCAAGAAAAAGTGAGTATGTGAGTATGAAGTTAAGTAATAAAATAAGAAAAAATGTATTTTATTGACTTCTGTTAGTGTAAAAAATATCCTTTTTGAATGTGTGAAAGTAAAATTGGTAATTGAAGGCGATGCATTTTCTTCCGATTTTGAAAATTGTACCATTGCATCTTTTATCTATTTCTTTTTTAAGAAGAGAATTACAAAAAAAAAAAAAAACTTGATATTAGTAAAAATATATAGTGAAATTAAAAAATGTAATTATAGTTGAAATTTACAAATAAACAAATTAAAAAAAAAGGTGCAAAAGGAAAAAGAAAAAAAAAACAATTAATAATTATAAATGGGCCAACGGCCATATTCAAGAAAAAGCTGGGATTAAGCAAAATAATTTTAAGAAAAATAATAGGCCATGTTATTGGCACTAGCCTGTTTTTTTTTTTTTTTTAACCGAAAAAGAAAGTAATAGTTGATGGTATTATTGGCACTAGCCTCTTTAATAAATACACTATCATGATAAAGACACTACCCATTAAATAAATACAATACTTTTTAAATTCCTAAATTATCATATAAATTTTTCTCTTTCCCTTTTCTCTCTTCTTCATTTTCTCCCGCAAACAAAACAGACGTCCTCCCTCCTTCATCATCCTTCATCTCTCTTTCCAATATACTCCAATCCACACCTAAATACACTCAATTCCAATAAAGTTATTGATTCAAAATTGTCTGTTTCCAATAAAAGAATTTATTAGCCTAAATTAACAATGAAATACATATTGAAGAACCGCATAACAACACAAAAACAAAAGAGAGATGGGAAGAAATGACGGTTTTAAGAAAGTTATTTTATAAACCCAAATTCAGCCAAATTCAGAGGTAAATTTTATCCTTATATCTCTCTCTATTTGAATTAATTTTGAATGGTATTTGTGACTTTGAGGATTTTAAAGATCTGGAATAAATATTCCTTTTTACAGATCTGAAATAAATATCTTGAAAATTCTTTTGAAAAAAAGACATATATTCGACAAGTTTATTCGAACAAAATAATTTTTTCAGTTGATTTCTTCAAAAAAAATAACTGAAGATATTAGTGGGTATGTGTAATACCCCGAACCAAATTAGATTTTTTTTCTATTTATATTACATTTCATGTTATTATATTTATATATTTTTGCTTGATTGATCTTTTACTCCTTTGAGGACACTAAGTTTTAAAATGAGTGATTTCTACTTGACGGTTGGTTCAAAACCGGAACCGGAAGCACTCCTAGCACCGTAACTATGAATCAAATATTAATAAATCATTTGAACGAATGAAATAAGATTCTAAAAGGGATTTTAAGACCCTTTGGGTGTAAAAGATTTATAAAAAATAAAACCCTGGACGTTTGTCGCCAAATGTTGAACCGAAAACTCTAAAATTTGAAAAACTACGATCCGACGAGTAATTGCGGATCTTTATTAGAACTTAAGTAATAAAATGGGTTAAACATAATTTTTAATTAACAACTACAAGATATAAAATTTTAGGCTTACAAAATGAGCAAAATATTAATTTTCGGAGCCTAAAACGCGACCGAATAATATTCGTTTTCAACCCCGAAAACCATATCACGTCCCAAAATACAGTTAGAACTCAAATTCCTCTCCTAAATCCCCTTATGACCGAAATTATCAGCTGGAATGAAGAAATGTGAAGTCAAAAAAATGCCCATACCCCTAAATTAAGAAGCCATACCTTTTTTCCTATTCCCTTACCTAACCTTGACTTCTCTTACCTCCAAATGAGTAACTTTGAATGGTCATATGCTCTCATTTCCTATATATGAATTATCTTAGTTCATTCCCTACCTTGAGCAAAGAAACCCGAAGAAAAGAAAATCCACAAACTCCCTTCTCACTCCCTCACTCAACTTTTGGTCACCATACTTACAAAGGGTAGAGAGATTTTCTTCTCCCATCTCCAACAACAAGAGAGCTTCCTTCCTCAAGTATCAAGAAATCCATGGAGTTAGGTTGAAGGTTGGAGTCATTTCCTTGCAAAGAGGAAGCCAACATCTCTCCCTCTCTCTTCTAAGTTCATGTTTTTCCTCTCCACTTCTCCTAACTTACTCAATTGCCTTGTTTTAGCTCAAAACCAAAGTATTCCTCCAAGTGGTGCTCCATTCCTACAAGCTTAAGGGTCAAGGGACAATAAAGCTTCTTTTGTTAACAAGGAAAAGGCTCCAAAGGTTGTAAAACCCCAACTCAAAACATTTGGTTTTCTTGCATGTATATGTGAGCTATGTGTGTTTATTGTTCCATATTTTTAGAGACCATGAAACCCTAGGACATTATTACATTCCAATGTTCAAATGCATGATGAATGAAGTCTAGAATGATGTTTTTGAAGGAGTTAAAATGTTGGTTGCATGGTAGTTATGAAATTGAAAATGTAAGTGAAAGCATGCACACAAATCACACACTTTATGCACTGACCTCGAATTTCGTACAGAATTTGGACCTCATATGTTATAAATTTTTGGATGATGCTTATATGGTTGGAAAATACATCAAGTTATCTTTCATTTGAATCTAGTTTGAGCATTTTTGGAGTTTTCATTAATAAGTTATGAATTTTCTAAGAAAGTGTGACAAAATGCCCCTTATTTCTAAAGTATGGATTTTCTGGGAGTAATCTGTTCATGAAAGAATTCTTTTAAATTTTTTATAAATTACTACATGAAGTTAAGTATCTTCATGATTTATTTCACGATTTTTGGAGATGTTTAAATATTTTTACCAAAATTATTTCCAAAGTTGCTCAATTCTGGAAAATTCTGGAACAATCTGCCATGTTTTGGAAACTAGCCTAGAACTCATATTTTCCTAAACCAAATGATATGAAATAAATTTTATATGTAATTTACACTTGATGGGTTAGTCACTGTAAGAATTTCATGATTTTTGAATGAGTTTTGATATTTTTAGAAAATTCTCCAAGTTGGTATAAGTGTGGGTCAACATGCAAACTGCAGTACTTGAATATTATTGATTATGTGTTATTTCCTTGTTAGAAGGAAAACAAACATTTTCCCATGAGGAAACTAGTCTAAAGCCTTGGTGAATTCTATGTGAATGCATGAGTTATATGAATGGCATGATATTTAGTGTTGATTTTAGATTAAGGACCATATGTTTCTTATTTGCCTTGAGAAAGGAAAATACGAAGAACCTTGTAAGATCCTAACAAAGTTGAGTATGCTAAATGCACCTAGATAAGAACCTCAAGCTACTAATTACCGTAAAACATTTTATTAACTTCTTAAGTGAACAAAAATGCTAAGTAAAGTGTATGTCCTTATCAGACTAATTGTATAAATCTTAACAAGAATTCTTAAACATTAATAACTGAAATACAACGAATGGTGCTAGGTCTAAGTGTGCAAACGGTGACGAGAATTACTGGTGAAAGGAACGGTGATTGTTTTGCAAAAAGGAAAGCGTTTAAGGTGGGTGGCATTTACTGTATTGCCTTGAATATTATATGGACTATTGGTGTATTTGAATGAAAATGTTTTGACCTTTGGGTCCGATTACAAGGTTATTACCCAAATGCCTACGGGTAAAGTATCTCAAATGATATGTAGTGGTCTGGCTTGTGTAGCTAGGCGCCGCGGTGGACAGAGCCTCAGGGCTATATCTCAAATGATATGTAGTGGTCTGGCTTGTGTAGCTAGGCGCCACGGTGGACAGAGCCTGAGGGCCATATGATTAAAAGTATCTCAAATGATATGTAGTGGTCTGGCTTGTGTAGCTAGGCGCCACGGTGGACAGAGCCTACGGGCTATATGATGAATGATGAGCCTTTGTGGCTATGAAAAGTGTTTTTACAAAATGATACGTTTGCATACTACCAATATGTATAGTAGCGTACAGGTCGCCCACACTGAGAATTCAAATCTCACTCCCCTACTTTTAAATCCTTTTTCAGGTCTCGATGACGGGGAGTTTGCGCCAGTGGAGGAGTGATACTACTTCCCTACCAAAGTGTTTTAAATTACTCGTGAAAACGAGACTAGTAGTTTTAATATGACTTAACTAATATGCCGAGGCGGTAAACGTTTATAATTTCCTCGATGATGGTGTGTAATATTTATCAGAACTATCTATTTTGCGCCAAACTTTTATAACGATCGTGTGTGTGATATTTTAAAAATGGCAACTACGTTTTATAACCTTAATGTATGCTTCCGCTGTTCATGTGATGTTACTTGTAGTTTTCAAAAAAAAAAAATTAGTTCGGATTTTTGGACATTAAGTGACGACTCGGGTTTCTAGAATGCCAAGAAACATTTTGGAAAAACTGGGGCGTTACAGTATGAGCCCCTCCACCTTCCTCTTCTACCCAGGTAGAAGTCCTTCTACCTCTTCTTCTACCCACAACCCACCCCAATGCAAAAAAAACCCAACTACAAGGTATTTTCATTCTTGTCATGTCAGCAAAAACCTCTCTATTGGGAGGGCTTTATATATATTTTCTTGATGTCGAGACCTTGCAATTATTGCAAGTGTATAATTGTATTTCCATTTTCCATATAAATTTAATGTCTTTTCCTATTAATACATTATATAATTGTATAGATAATTTGTACGAGGGACATTGAATACAATCTGAAATGGTAACAATATTATAGACCTAGATCACCAAGACAAAACACTAATTAAAAGAACCACCAAATATGAAGATATTACTTTTAAAACTAAATAAAAATATGTGTGATGGGTTTTGTGCATAGGCTTTCTCGCTACCACAGTACCCTATGACACTAGCTATGTAAACAAGGGCAATCTAGATAACTTTTTCATTATACTTCACTTTCCTCAAGAACCACAATTCTGGCAATAGGGAATTGAAGGCTTGCTCTCTCTGACCGTGAGATAGTTTTGAGAGCCTACACTTTCCTTTTTGCTACTCTTCGTCACAGATTCTCTAATAGAGCTCTTTTTTTTTCAACTTGAAAATGTAAAGGTAATTAATTGGTAGAACTTGTGATAAAGAAACTCATATTGATATGTATATATAGAAAGAGCAACACTTGTGTACAAATTTCTACCGTAGAAATATTCATTTTTAAAAAATTCGCGGATCTAAACCGGATCGGGTCAGATTTGGAAATTTTTTTCCAAAATTCGCGCAACTTGTAGTTCCAGATTTTTTTGCTCCCAGGTATGTTACAATTTGGGGAAAGACGTGTTACAATTAGGCAAAATTTGTGTTACTAATTCTTAAAAAATTAATTTTTTGTACTTTTCAAGTAACTATAAAGAAAATATGTATTTCTGCAAGTATAAATATGTGTTACTTAATTTATTTTTTATTCTCTTTGTTGATTTATATTAATAATATGTTTTTTCGCTCCCAGGTATGTTACAATTTTGGCAAAGGCGTGTTACAATTAGGCAAATCTGTGTTACTAATTCTTAAAAAATTAATTTTTTGTACTTTTCAAGTAACTATAAAGAAAATATGTATTTATGCAAGTATAAATATGTGTTACTTAATTTATTTTTTATTCTCTTTGTTGATTTATGTTAATAATATGTTATTCATGTACTTAATACATCCTTTAATACCTTATATATGTTATATAAAATATAATATATTTTTTTATAAGGATAAATAAATATTTGTGCATACAGTAACACACATTTGATGTTGCAGTAACACACATTCACTCTAATTGTAACACACATTTGCAGTAACACACATTTACTCTAATTGTAACATACATTTGAAGTAACACACATTTACTCTAATTGTAACACACATTTACTCTAGATGTAACACACATTTGCAGTAACACAAATTTACTCCAAGTGTAACATAAATTTGCAGTAATACATATTTACTCTAATTGTAACACATATTTGTTCTTCAATTTGTGTTATGATATGAGCATATATGTGTTACTATAGGATAAAATGTATTTTTATTAAGAATAAATATTGCATGAAAAATATTTACTTCTACAAAAATAAAAGAATATGTGTAGAAAACAACATTTAATCTGGTTGTAACACACGTTTTGCCTTAAAGTAACATGCATTTGCCCCAATTGTAACATACCTGGGAGCGAAAATCACAAGCTAAGCGAATTTTGAAAAAAAATACTCAAATTCGACCCGGCCCGGTTTAGACCCGCAAATTTTCAAAAATTGATATTTCTACGGATCATAGATCCGTAGAAATTTGTATATAAGTGTTTGTCATATAGAAATAGTTAGAATGTATTGGTGAAAATTCTAAGTACACTGGGAGAAATATTTTGGCAAGTTTCAAAAGGAATCTAAATTGAAACTGGAGTAATATCTTGAAATATTTTAAAATAACCTTTTCCCTTCCGCAAATTCTTTTTAGACTAACAAGATAATAATAATAATAATAATAATAATAATAATAATAATATTAATATTAATATTATTATTATTATTATTATTATTATTATTATTATTATTATTATTATTATTATTATTATTATTATAAGGGAAAAAAATGTCAAGGTGATATGAATTATGTCTTTTACACTTCAATATTGTTGATTATTTATTTGGAAAACATTGATTTGTAACATATCGTTCTTGTAGTTATGTTCCAGGACTTCTCGTCCTGAAAATTCTGCCTAGATTCCATAATGTGTGTTTGATATTTGCATCTTTAAATTTGGCGCCACACTTTGCATAATTTCTATATATTTTTTGATTTTATCCTTTAGTATCCCACTTGTGATAGATAACTCGATGGAATATTTATGTTAGCAGGAGATCATGGTTAGTAAATTGTAAAAGAACCTAGGTAGGTTCCACAATACCCAAAATAAAAGAGATTATAAAGACAAGTGTAAAAAATTGACATGTTGTTGTCTGTGTATGGTAGATGATCTTTGTTCCCAATGATTTCTCCATCCGTATTCTATATTTCATGAAGCTTGTTACCCTTCTTGAGGGTTCCGCCCAAAATTGTACTCTAATTTTAATTTAGATTCCTTTTAAAGCCCGCCAAAATATTTCTCCTTGTGGCGCCATGATATTTCACTTTATTCAAAATAATTTCTTTCATTGTATAATTTCTATATATTATTTGGTTTTATCCTTTAGTGTCTCACTTGTGATAAATAACTCGACGGAATATTCATGTCAGCAGGATATCATGGATAGTAAATTGTAAAAGAGCCTGGATAGGTTCTATAAAGCCCAAAATGAAAGAGAAGTGAAGTATAAAAAAAAAGGCATGTTATTGTCTGTGTATGGTAGATGATCTTTGTTCCCAATGATTTCTCCATACATATTCGATATTTCTTGAAGCTTGTTACCCTCGTTGAGGTTACTGCCAAAATTATTCTTCAATTTTAATTTAGATTCCTACTAAAGCCCGCCAAAATATTTGTCCTGGTGGCGACATGATTTTTCACTTTATTCAAAATAGTTTTTTTATTGCCATGTCATGGATCCGTGGAGAGGAAATTGGCAAATCAAAACATACAATACCTCCTAAAATTTTGTATATAAACTCGTCAATAAGAGTTTCTTTTCTCACAACCCCAATTTCACCAACTCACTACATTTACATTTTCAGGACAGAAATAAAAAAAATGAGCTCGAAGGCAGAATCTGTGACGAAGAGTAACAACAAAGGGAAGTCCAAAGCTTTCAAACCTATACTAAGATCAGATAGAGTAGACCTTCCATTCCTTGTTGCCAGAAATTAAAGGTTCTTGAGAAACAGGAAGTATGCCGACAAAATTAACGAGATGGCCCCTGTTTACCTAGCTGGTGTCCTAGAGTACCTTGTTGGCGAGTTAATCTTATGAACAAAACCTATCACACTTATTTTCATTTAGTTTTCTAAAATAATATTTTGACATTTGGTGAATTACTCAATTTTGTTTTCTATTTCTTGGTCAGGTCTTAGATCTTGCCGGTAATTAGTAAAAGGAGAATATAAGAAAATTATTAAACCGAGGCATATATATATATATATATATATTCGTGACAGTGCAAAATGATACAGAGTTGAGCAAGTTATTCGACGGGGTTACATTCCATATTCCGGTAGAGAACTCACAATTCACGACAATCTTTTACAAGATAACAATGTGGAATCATAAGGTAGCAACAGGGGCGGATCTGGAATTTAGAAGTAGGGTGGGCTGAACGTAATTACTTGACTCGTTAAATTTTATGAATAGTATATTAAGAATAAATTTTACCATTTGCATTTTGTATGAATATTTTAAACAACCACTACAAGAAAATAAAAAACTGCCTACAATTTTTATAGTGGAATTGCTAACAATTTGCCTACAAAAATTCATATGTTATTATTATATAAGCATCTCCATTCCTTAATCCACAAATAATTTGCCTAAAAAAAATATAAATTATAGGTAATTAATAAACTACAAACAAAATGTCAATAAAAATTTATCTATAAGCAATTTACCTACGAAAATTTTATATATAAACCATTTGTAGGCATGAAATAAAATACATTTATGATAAAAAAAAGTTTAGATAAATTCATAGATAATACCCAATACAAAATTGTTTTATTGGAAATTTTATAATCATATTTGATAAATTTTATAGCAATGCTTTATTTTTTTATAGTGAACACTATTTTTTTAAAAGGTGATCTTTTGATACTATAGTGAAATCATTGATATCATTTTGAATTATACGATAAAATTATTATATAAATTATTTACTTAAATTTCATACTTCAGATCCTTAAATTGAAAAATATCTGACCTAGACTATTTCAGTAGTTATTAATTGAATACAAAATTTAATAAGATTTAAAAATTTAGATAGTACAAACTCAATAATGAATTTTGGTATAAAAATATTAACATATATTTTTAATAACAATAAATTTTGATATTGAATATGAATTCAACATATAGGATAAAAATTAAATATATTTGTACAAATTCAATCTAAAATCATATCATAGTAAATATAAACAAATATATGATGTTGAGAGTCTGCAATTTAACAAAAGGACTTGACTCAACTCAATAATTATGAATTTTACAAGTAATTGACGTTTTAAATTTTTTGTGGATGGGCTTATTCTGCAAAATAATATATTTAGATATATATATATATATGTATATGGAACTATTCTGGGCTTGCACTGGGCTGGAGCCGGGTGCAGCCCCTTAATAGATCCGCCCATGGGTAGCAACAAGCAATCTATGGAAATATAATATGTTGTATTACTTTACTTGATTATGTATTTAACGAAGCTAACATAGTAATAAATAATAATAACAATGTATCCGCACTTGTTAGACGGTATTCAAGGTTCTTCATATCTAATACAATTAGTTATAATAAGCCACTAATCCACTATTTCATCAATGATCTCTCATACAAATGAGGTAATTAAGGTGATTTTATACGATAATCAAGTATACACGTTCAATAAGTATCAATATCAAGAGAAGATATATATATTAGAGAATTTAAAAGATTAATCATTGCTCAAAGAGATACGAAAGCAGAAACAATAACAAGGAGTAATAGAATTTTGCGTCAACAATCAACAGAGCAATTCACATGCAAGTTTTTTTCAGAAATAACAACGAAATTGAACGTTTTCAAGCACAAATTTATGCAAAGAAGCCTTCAAAAATGGGGAATAGTTGGAAAAAAAAAATCTGGCGTCAGAACTGAAAATAAAATTGGAAAAAATACTCACCTATGATGTATGTGGAGAAATGCGCAAAATCCCATGATTTTATCCTGCACAGATCAATCTGAGTTTGTGGAAGCTTCATCTTCGAAAACCAAAATTGATTGGAGAAGAAAGGAAACAACATAATTTTTTGTTACTCACTCCCGCCATCAAGTTATTTCTAATTTTTCATTTTTATTTGTCCACTAAATTTTTTTTTCATTTTCTTATTTGAAAACAACTACACTCATAATAAAATTTTGGACTCCACAGTATTCTTACTTTTCTCTTACTTTATTTACCATTTCAAAAAAATTCTATTTTTTATTAAATATTTTACCCACAATGAAGTGGGAAAAGATTTATGTACAGATTATTTATCGAAACAGTAAAAGTATAGGGCTCTGATCCTCTCTTAAAAGTATATCTCTATATGATTCATGTAAAATATTTTTTAAATTTAAATAGAAATTATTATGGCCTCTTCCTTCCCTTTTCTCTCTCTTTCTCCCCCCTCACAGCGACGCCATCCCCTGATCCGCGCCGCCCCACGTCATCTGCGAATTATGGCCTCTTTCTCTTCCTCTTTTTCTCTCTTTTTCTTTCAATCTGCACGCTCTTCTTGTCAATCTTGATGGATACATATTATATATGTATGTTGTGTAGGGATGGCAACAGGACGGGTCTGGGACGGGTTTGGCCTGTCCCAAGACCCGTCCCGCCAAAAATTTTTAGGACCCGAGACCCGCCCCGTCCCGTCCCACAAACCCGACGGGTTTTATCCGCCCCGACCCGACCCTACCCGTCTATTTTTTTTATTTTATTTTATTTTTATCATACATATTAAATTAATGCATTACAGAAAATATAATAAATTTTAAAATATAACATCAATATGCATATGAATGATTCAAACAACAATAAATATGCAAAATCACACATATGTTGTTCATTGAAATTAAAATAATAAAAAAATTAATAAACTCTAATTTGTACAATTTTTGTTCATAACTTTATGCACATATCTAATCTAATAATTTAATGATATGTTAATTAATAGCCTAATTTTTATATATTTAATTATACATATTTATAATATAATATATTTATTTAATTATAGGGTCAATTACGAAATGGTACAAAAATAAGCACTATTTTCAAATTGGTACAATATGCAAAAAAATAACTATATTATTCAAGTTATATTTACACTATTATGCAAAAATTTTGTACCTATCTTAAAATAGTGCATTACTTTTGTATCAACCTGTAATTATTTCTTAATTATATATATTTAATTAACACACACACATATATATATACGGGACGGGTTCGGGGCGGGTCCACCTAATACCAAGACCCGTCCCAAACCCGGCGGTTTTTGGTCAAATGGGTCCAAACCCGCCCCGTGACCCGTTTGACCGGGTTTTTACCCAGCCCGTACCGGGCGGGTTCGTGGCGGGCCCGGGTTTGAACCCGTCTCATTGCCATCCCTACTGTTTGTGAATTTATAATGTGACCCCACTCTCAAAAGTAATTGTATTATTTTGAAATTAATTGTACCGAATTTAAATATAGAAAAAAAAAAGTTATGTTTAGTTTTGCAAATATGATATATCAATTGTACTAGTGGGTAATTATTTATTAACTATTTTCAATTATGACAAACTAAATTTTATAATTTTGACCTAAATTTCTTTTAAATTCAACTCTTTAATGTATTAAATACTAATTTTTTAAAAATCTCTATTTAATTATTATTTTTATTTAATCCCAATTTCATATTTATTTTCTTAAATTATTTGTACATCTAGTCATATTTTTTATTATTATTGTATCACATTATTTCAAATATTTAAGTTATTCGCAAATGAATATTATATGTGGATCTAATCATCACATTTCATATTTACAAATGTGTTTATATTATTTAAAAATATAATAATATTTTATGCTATAAATAAATATATATATATATATATATGTTATGCTCAAATGCGCACAAATTTTTTTGCTATAAATATGATAAATTTGAAATTTTTTTATTACAAAATATATTTCAATTCTAAATGATTGTTATTTCTAGGAGATAAGCTATTTTTTATTTGATTTATTTAATTAATTTTAAATTTAATTTGTATAATATTTAATCTCATCAATACAAAAACTTAAATAAACTAAATAAAAATTCAATTATCTTAAAATTGAGTATTACATTTACAAAAAAAAGTATTACTTAAATAACAAAATATATAATTTTTTTCTAATACATATAATTTTTATTTAATACCGTGAAATTCGCTGGTATATATATATAATAGTCTTGTGGCAGGTATGAAACAATGTCTAGCTAGATCTTTCCAAATTTTAAAGATTTGATATTTAAATTTTTTGCATAAATATATTAAAATAATATAAAATTAATTAATGTATATAATATATAATGTTATTTATAAATTTGTCTACTTTTATAATTTACAACTATATAAAATTATTTCATTACGTTTAGAATATTCAAAACAAAACAAAAAATAGTAATATAATATTAATTCTCCCACTTTAATACTTTATCATTCAGAAAATAAATTTAAAAACACCATAGGCAATAAAAAAAAAATCAGTTGTACTAAGCTCTTGATAGTAGGATTTAAGATTGATTTGCAATTTAAAAAGTAAAAAATTAAATAATTTATACATTTTTCAATTTTAATTTTAATTTTGACATTGTTTGATCTTCTTAAGTATTGTCTTGAACATATGAGTTTGATGCGAGATAGAACTAATACATTTGCTTGGTTAAATGTCAACAATTAAAGGTATAACGCGTCAACTAGTTGTATCATTATAAATTGTTGCAGTGCAACTAAATTCATATGTTGTATTTTATCTACAAATTAAATGCTCTTATAATTTAGAAGAAAAATACTATAGATCACTACTGATCCTCAAGATGGCGATTGGTGTGATAACAAACCAAAAGTTAAAATATGTACAAATAAAAAAAATGATAAAAAGTATCTTTAATTAAATAACAAAAAATAAGGTGATGTTTGGTTGAAGACTTTTATAACTGAGTAATGATAATCAAAGTCATAGTGTGTGTTTAGAATGACTCTACTATGACTTTGATTCCCAAAAACTAAGGGGGTGTATTCGTTTGGGATTTCGTAGGATTTTAAAGGATTTTTTTCTTATAAAAAAGTCTGTTGGTATTCAATCAGGATTTTAAAAGATTTAAAAACAATCAACTGGTATTCAATCAGGATTTTAAAAGACTTAAAAACAATCCACTGGTATTCAATCAGGATTTTAAAAGACTTAAAATCAATACACTGGTATTAAAAAATATAAGGATTTTAAAGGATTGTTGAGTTTGATGGTTTTGATGGACTTTTTAGTTTATTTTATAAATACCAACAATCCCATCAAAACCCCTAGGATTTCGGTGAACTTTTTTTAATTAATGACTTTACTTATCCTCAAATTGATTTATATATTATTATTTTTATTTTTAGGACCTAAAATATTTTTAACCTTATAATTTAATCTTTGTATTTATATTTAATTCTATGGTTATTTTTATTAGTCATGACTAATAATACTAACATCAACGATAAAGTAATTACAGTGACGAGGGCTAATATAATATTATATATATACATATATATTAGAATAAATAAAAAAAAAGGTCGATTACATGTAGGGCCACTTTAAGTATCGAAACTACACATAAGGCCACCTACGAGTGTAACATTACAAATGGGGGCATTGTAGCCTTTTTCCCTTATGCTGGTTGCTGTACAAAAAAGTAGTATATTACTTGTGTCAAGACTCAAACTCATGGTTACTGTAGATGATGATAGCTACTTTTTGTTGATGTGACATAAAGCTATAATATTAGAAGCAAAATGATGGAAGGTTGTTGTGTACCGGTAGATCGGAATAGTAGCAAAAGCCCTAGTTGTGTACCATTGTGTATAATATGTACTATAGTACATATGTGTGTACTGCGACAAATTTTCGACAGTACAATATGCGTATGTACCATTGAAATAATTAATGTACTATAGTTATTACTATGATTTTTTTGAATTGTCGGACGAACAAATTTTCGGTCAGACTCTTTTCCGGCGAATAATATGTATACTATTGAGTTATTTATTGTACCATTGAGTTATTTATTGTACTATTTGGCCAAGAAAACCAGACGATTTGTAAAATCTGCCTAAAAAATATACATCAAAACTTATGAAAATGATAGAACTTCTAACGTTGCAACGCATCATCAAACTTCTGAGAAGTCCAAAAAAGAATAAAGCTACTCAAAACAGAGCATTTGGTATAATAATTTGCCATCAGACAACAAATGAACCTGGTCCAAGCAAAATGCAAAGTACGTTGGTAATTTAACTAACATAATTGTATGATTACCTAGCAGTCATCTTGAGTAAAGAGTCTGTCAAGTGACAAAAATCAAAATGGCCTCATATTCAAATAACCAAAATAAAAGAAAACAAAACAAAAAAGAGTATAATAAACGTATAATCGTGATTGCCTGCTTCACAAATACGTCATTTGATTCGACCCTCGTCACATTTAGGCAACAGCAGGCATGTCCTTAAGCCAAACTCTCCCCCAATTCTACCAGCGAACGCCCCACCTTCTCCATCCTCTGCAACTCCTCCAACAACCCCGCCGTCCACCTTCCTGTCGCCTCGCCGCCGCGCGGCGCCACCAAATTGCTGGACACGAATGGATCTGCTTCGCTACAGACAACGATTTCACCACCGACCACGACAGCGAACGGAAATTCCTGGCGGGGAGGTCCTTGTTGTGCCCTGGCCCACGGCTTTCGAAACAGAGGCAGTCATGGGTTAAGTGCGGCGGACAGTAGGCATCTTCGATTGGCGACGAGATAGCGTGAATCAGCGGCGTGCTGAGTGGTGTTGAACGGCGGAGAGCTTCGATTGCATTTCCATGGCGGAGAAGGGTTTCTTAGATCCACACCTGAATCGTCGCTCGAAGCCCACGCCTCCAGCCCCTGCTCTCTGCAACCGCCACTCCTCTCAACCACTTACCGATCAAAGCCTAGGCCGTAGCCGTCCCATCCGCCCACTTCCGCCGACCGCCGTCCCATCCGCCCACGTCGGTATCGTCCGCCCACTTTCACCGGTTGCCGTCTCTGCCCTGCACATCCTTTCACAGCCGGAGGAGAGAGAAGAGAATTGAAAGAGAGGGGTTCTGAGAGCCTCTCACCTACGAAGAGAGAGAGTGCTTTGAGAGAGAGAGAAAGGTTGGAGAAGCTGTATGTCAGGGTCATAATGAGAGATGGGATGGATACAGTTGTATGTCAGGCAATAATGAAAGGAAATGGCCTTATATGATATTAATAAATAGTGGTAGGCTTTAGATGTGTTTTGGTGTCTAAAAGGAGGCCTAGGATGTAATAATCTCTAAAAATAATTATTATAATTAATTCATTAAATATATATGTGTGTATACATATTGGTTTATTTAAAAAAATTAATATCAGCAAAACGATATTGTTCATCCTAACTTATACACAAGATAAATATTTATTTTTTATATTAATATTACTATAATACTAATATTATATATTGCATATATTATTAGCTAATATTTTTCCATTGACAGTATCTTTTCGCGGAATTTGAGTTCTGTTATTTTTAACTTTGGTTGCTTTGATTATTCAATTTCGATACTTTTTAACATACACATCTATATACGTGTATATTATATATATATATTAAGTAGAAATTAATATATGATAATATAATTCTAATAAAATTACACATTAATTAAGGTGGAAATTTTTTATTAGAATGGTTTGGGCCAAATTTTTGCATATATACTATGCCAAAAGTCATGTAATAAAACAAAAAAGTTCATGCTATCATTGGTAAAAGAAAAATATAATAGAAAAAAAAAGTAATTTTCATGCATACAAAATTGCAAACTCTACTCTTTAAATTTTGATTAGGAGTTCATGTACGTTCTGAGTGGGTGAGAGGGTTCGACTCATGATTCTAAACTACTAAATGATGCTATAACAAGAGCAAGACGACATGACAATAATGCTTTTAGGACTAATGTAACTACAGATATGTGGAGGAATGTTATTTAGAATGACATAATATTATGATTCTTTTTTTGTTTGTTTTTTATTTATTTTTTTAATTCGAAGGTATGAAAAAATCTTGAATTCATATCATATGACACAAATCCATGAAATTCTGTAAAGTCTACAAAGTCCTACAGAATCCATTAAAATCCTGATTTTAAAAGTCTTACAAAATCCTGCAAAATCTTAAAAGTCATCAAAATCGTACAAAATCTTTAAAATCCACAGGATTTTTTTCAGCTAAAAAAGTATTTTAAAATCCTAATCCAATATACCCCCATAGAATCAACCATAGTTTAGTTATACGATAACTATGACTTTCATTCCCTACTCTTTTCATTTATATATCATTTCATTCCTATACTATTTCATTCCTTACAATTATACTAAATGCCTCTAAGTAAATTGTAATTGGGAGAGGA
>JAPKLY010000059.1:192560-203054 GCA_026898435.1 Prunella vulgaris | reverse complement strand
CCCCCCCCCCCCCCCGGAAAATCAAATGGCAATTGATCTAATTTTAAACTTGGTCCTTTGAGCAGAAGATGTTTATCTTTATTATTTTCTTAGATTTTATTCGTATTAGTGATGTATAATTTATAAATTGGATTAATATTATTATTATTATTATTCAACGTGATGTAAAAGAATTTATTTTGGTTGTTCAAATGTAAAAAGTTTTAAATTAATTTCCAATTTTATTATGTATATATTGAGAATATCGTGAAGGAAACTTGATCAAATAGAACTAAAAAAAATAGCAAGACTGATGAAACAAAATATTAAGTATATGGAGATGCGGGGGATCGAACCCCGTGCCTCTCGCATGCAAAGCGAGCGCTCTACCATTTGAGCTACATCCCCATTTGTTATTAGGTTATTCTTTAATTTTATATAAAGTGAATGCTAATTAACAGTAAAGTTATTCAGATATAGGTCTTTTGTCGGTCCAAAGACGAAAGTTGGATTTAGCTCCTTAATACATGTGAAAGAATTACCCTTCAACTATGTGTTACAGAAATATATAATTTAATTTATTTATTTTCCAAACAAATACCTTAGGCGGTTGGATCAACTAATGAATTTATTTGATCGAGAGATTTTCAGGTTAATAATTATTATCACTAACAATATATGTTGGAGTTAACCAAAACGACACTCTCTTCAATCTGAATTTGGGCTCAATAATGGAGTACTGCGTGTATCAAAATGTGTTTTTCTACTTTTATAATTAATTTCTTCACAACATCTTTATTCCTTATACGATCGAGTTAATAAATAATATTTTGTTTTATTTCTCAAGAATAAATTTTTTAATTTTATAATGAAAAAAAGTACAAAATGGTTCAACAAATTCGCACAAATTACAAATTAATTAATGTGAAAAAAAAACACTTGTACAAATTTTTATGAACTAATTTATAAATATAATATTTTTTTTGAACCAATACATAAACCACCATTTTATAATTAGTTCGGTCGGATGATTGGTCGAATCGAATGGTGCACACCTTATATATATATTGAAGGCGGCGGAGTAGGCAGCTTGTTATCTTAAAGGGAGTTCAAGAGTGCGGCAACTTTAAAAGCCGAATGTAGGATGATAGCAGCTACGGACTATAGGAACAAACAGGGATCATGCAAGAAGGGATGGGAGGAGTAATATTTCAGTACACGGACAACATAATGGGTACGGAGCTAATGGCGGCTCTTTTTGGAGTAAAGAAGAGCTATGAACTCAGCAATGACTCCATGGACGTGATAAATGTAACCAATGGTAAGCAGATTTTGCTATAATAGATTTGAAGAAGTCATTCAGGATATCCAACAATTTGCAGCTAAAGGCTTTGTGCGAGCCATTTACTATGTACCAAGGAACAAAAACAGCGTGCCGCATGCTATGGCAAGATGTGCATTGGAATAACCCGAGCCTCTAGTTTGGCGAGGAGAACAGACTCCAAATTGGATTAGGGAACTTGAAAGGAAGACAATGTAACTTGTATAATATCAATCTGTTAATGGAAGCTACCTTTTCCATTCAAAAAAAAAATTGTATATTTACTCAGAGAAAAATTAAGTACCTGAAACAATTTTCAAAAACCATGCAGGAAAAATTTAATGCCGAGAATAGTCTTATAACAATCTTCATACCAATTCCTTTGAGGGAAAAAATTTCATACAAACAAATAAGATTCAAAAATCATGCACCGATTCTTTTGGGTATTCTCTTAGTTCTCCATAGATATGGTGTTTCTATCTATATAAATAAGAAACTGCCTAATAATTAAATATGAAAAGGTTAAATTTGGAAAATTTTATTTTAGGAATTAGCAGTAGTATGAATAGCGCGTAGGTACATATGATCCACTATCATAAGAATTTAGTTTAGTGAAAATCGGACTTTTATTTTATAAAGAGCCCAAAAGTTAATGCATAAAATCTACCAAATACTCCCTCCGTCCACAAAATTTATGCTCACATTTTTGCACGTGGTTTAATGCAATATGTCGGAAGATATTATGAGATATTGTGAGGTCCGTTTTGAGTAAAGAAAGTATTTATGAAAAATACATATGATATACTTTTCATAAATATTCTCTTTATGCAAAACGGACCTCACAATATCTCGTAATACCCTCCGACATATTGCATTAAACCACGTGCAAAAATGTGAGCATAAATTTCGTGGACGGAGGTAGTATCATATTAGGTGTGTTAGTGTTATCTAACACACCCTAATAACTCCTCCCAAACAGTTCCTAAAGGTATGCATGCATTATTGAATTTGAATAGAGAGTTTCAAAGGTATATATGCATTATTGTTTCCACTTGTCCATTCTTCCACTAATTCAAAGCATTTTTATTGTTCAATTGTACAAAGTATTGTTGTCCCACATGTGTCTCTGTCTCTTATCAAGTGAGTTTCGAAAAAGTATTATTGTCTCACTTGTCTCTCATCAAGTGAGTTTTATTTATCCATTCTATCTTCAAATGTCTTTTCACGACAATCAGTCGGTTGAAAACATATCAAATTTTGACTCCTTGGATGAATGTTGGGAAGAACAAAGCTCATAAAAATCATCACATGAATTGCATCATCGAAAATCTGCTCTATGAGCAGTCCCAATAGGGACGCTTTTTCAGTGGCAAACCTCAAAATGCCACAAATTCCACATCCAACGCAGCCGCAATTTTGTCGGCAAAATACCACATGTGAACAGTGCGTGGCAAATTTGTCATACATAATAATAAAATAAAAATTAAATTTTATTAAAGTAAGAATATTCTAAAAGAATATTCCCATTGAGTTAAGATTTAAGTTTTATGATTGGAAATGATTTTACTGTTGGTGGCAAATTTTATAGCAAATTGATGATTTTGGTGGCAAATTTGCCACAACCCTTGAGAGTGCTCTGACAACCTTAATTTGAATGAAAAAAAACTCCACTCCAACAAGGTATTATGGAAGGCAACCCAAGATTGGTGAAAAAAATTTGATTGCAAAACCCCTCTACGATTCAATTGGCAAAAGTTACAAAAAAATGCAAATCAAGGCTTCATCATCTTCAAGAAAAGTAAACAAATTTAAAAATGTTTATGAGTATATGTTGCCCAATGTATCTGGAAATTTTGGGAAGACACATATATCATGTTGGATTATATCAACCAAAAGATTTACAATTGTAATTTCTCAACAGCAAAATAGATTTTGCCACTTTAAGGCAATTTGGTGTCAATATAAACGATTATATTACAGCACACCTTTAACAATTACGCCAGTAGACAATGAAATAATAAGAGAAATCGTAACTTTTTTCAGTTCAACAGAGAAGTGAACATTTCCGCACATCAAAACATTAAATCCTAAATACTAATCCAATTCATATCAACAAAAGTAAAAACTTCAGATAAATTTAAAAGAAACACCTCCGCTAATCTATGATGATACAGGCAACGAAATCCCTAAAATTCCTGAGAAACCGATCCAATTTCCCCCTTTCCTTTCCCTGCGCCAGTCTTTTTAGGCAACAAAACCTGATGAATCTTGGGTAAAACACCGCCGTTTGCAATAGTCACTGAGCCCAACAGCTTTCCTAACTCCTCGTCATTCCTCACCGCCAACTGTATATGCCTCGGAATTATCCTGTTCTTCTTGTTGTCCCTTGCCGCATTTCCAGCTAGTTCCAAAACCTGATTTCGAAAAAAATAAAAGATAAATTAATCAAAAATTCGACATATTGAAAAATAAATAGTACGACGAAGGATGATTCTCTAATTCCGACCTCGGCGGCAAGATATTCAAGGACGGCGGAGAGGTAAACGGGCGACCCGGATCCGACACGCTCAGCGTAACGCCCCTTCTTCAGGAAACGGGCGATCCGGCCAACAGGGAACTGGAGACCGGCTTTTGAAGATCTGGAGACGGCCTTGGATTTAGCCTTGCCTCTGCCGGCGGCGGACTTCGTAGCTGTAGTCTTTTCAACCATTATCACTGAAAACTTTCGTTGGAGGGAAATGGAAATTTAAATGTGCTAAGGGAAATTTGTATATTGTGCTGAAAGGCGGAGGCGAAAATATATATAGTGGGGGAGCGTGTTCTCTGATTGGCTGAAACTGTTTCACGAGGATTGCCAGCATGGATGCCTTTTTTTTTTTTCTTTAAAGGGTTCGCATTTTATTGGTCGTTTCGTAACAAGGATCGCCAGCGTGGCAGTAACATTGGATCACAATATTCAAAATTATGTACTACCCTGTTTACATCCTCTAACTTCTAAGTGGACTGAATGGGCTTTTAGGCATTTTGGGCCCAATTAAGGTTGTGATTAAAATATAAAATTTGTGATGGGAGCGATGTTTTACTTCCATTCACCAACATTAATGATCCATTTGTTTAATACTAGTATTATTTTATAAATTTATAAAATATTATTTTAAATAGTCTCTAAATTGCAAAAGCATTTGACTAATAATACAAGTTATAAGATATTTAATCATTTATATAAAAAAAAATTTAATTTTAATTTTAATTTTAATATAAAATTATTATTTTAATACAAAAAAGCCTCAATATTATGACTTTCATGATGAGAAACATTTGATATTCTTCTCCATAATCCTATTAAATAGTATGAATATGACATTCATTTTTTCAGATTTAGTGATTTCAAATTATGCAAAATCCTAAAAATGACAATCATCTTACATTGACTTAGTTAATGTACTATCTCCAAAATCACAAATGACTATTGTTTGAGAGTTAGGTTAGAAATCCTCGTTGATTTCTTTAGTACAATCAAGCTTAATATATTCATGAGTTATTGGATTGAAATGAAACCTTTAGCTGACCCCAGTGATACAGAAATTGGCCTAGGCGGCCTCTTGCCGATTCGATTTCTGTAAAATCGGCAATTCTAGGCGTTTTCGGGTCTAGGCGCCCAAATTTTATATTTTTATATCTTTTTAAAAAAAATAGGCGGGCGCCTAGGCGGCCCTAGGCGCTAGGCGGCCAAAAAACGTCCGATTACCGATTTCCGACTTCTACAACTTGAACACATCCACACTCATCCATATTCATAAAAAGAAAGATTGTACTAGGTGGCAAGATTGTAATGATGCTTTAGGTATTCAAGATCCAGCTCATCTACAAAGTCAAAAGAAGAAGTACAATTTTTTCATGTGGTGATAGTTAGGGGTGTAAATGAGTCGAGCCGAGCCGAGTAGTGCTGAGCTCGAAACTCGACTCGAAAGCAATACTCGAAGCTCGAAACTCGACTCGAACTCGATCGAGCTTGATTTTTTTAGCTCGAGCTCGACTCGGTTAAGAACTCGACAAACTCGACCTCGGCTCGACTCGACTCGATAATTTTATTATTTTAATAAAATGAAATATTAAATATATTTTACCTCTTTTTTTTTTCTAAAATTAAAGCTCGACTCGAGCTCGATAACTTTATTTATATATTAAAAATAATAAAAAAATATTAAACATTGTGCAAGCTCGATTAGGCTCGCGAGCCTCTCGAGCCGAGTATTTATAAACTCGAACTCGAACTCGACAGCTACTCGAGTAGCTCGAGCTCGAGCTCGACTCGATTTGGTTCGAGTCGATTTCGATCTTTTTACGAGTCGAGCACGAGTAGATTGCGAGCCGGCTTGACTCATTTACACCCCTAGTGATAGTTAGCTAGGGATCGAAATTTACATTTAGATTATGGGAGTTGACAAACTCAATTGTTTTCAGCAAAGCTAGACATAACTTCCAAACACACTTGCAACGTATAGCGTACATGTTGGACGTGCTGGAGGATATCTATAATGATTACAAAGGACATATATCCAAATAAATCTTGATTAATTTATGAGGTGGCTCCACCGCAACTGTAAATATTACAACTAATCAAAATGAATGCTCCTTCCAACCTTAAACTCTTTGATCTTTTACGCATATTAAGTAAAGACTCTTTTAATCCAAGTATGAAAAGAGAAATAAAATAGTAGTAGTAATTTGCATGGAACCAATGAAGATGGTGTCGTGAAGAGTAACATGTGATATTTTAGTATATATGTCCTAGAAGATAATCATTTTATGAGGACATAGTACTTGATCTTTATTCAGTTGTTTATATTATTGACTTAATAATATTTGGCATTACACTTAATTGAATGTTGTGTTTGATTGTTTGTACATTATTCATATTTGTATTTCCATGAACTTATGTCGTCATTAAGAATGTGAGATCTTACATGACCATGATATGATTTTTAAAGTAGCCACAATCAATGATTATCGAGAATGAAATATCAATGATGCGATTGAGATTGGTGTGCGATCTGCATCATACTCTTAGAGAGTGTAGTGGTTCTCACAACTACGAGATACTAGGTATCTCATTATGGATGCACAAATACTTTGAAGAGTATTAGCATACCCAACCAAGAAACCGTTTGATGTATTCTATTTAAGTGTTTACGGGAGTATCGGTTTGTGGAGTGGTGTAATAGTCCTACGACTTGAGCTCAATACACACGACATGTACGGAATGATGGGCTTTGACCATGACCGACACTTGCACTCTAAACGGAGTAGACATGGCATGTTTTGGGCACATCACGAAGTATATGTGCATTGTAGTTGAACAAAGATAGGAGTTGTTCCTCAAATAGAATTGGAGAGAATACTCGTCTTCTCATAACTAATTGGATCGTTAGTCAATGGTCAATTCATGTCATATTTGAAATAGTGTTCATATGTGACAACGTGAACGAAAGGACCGTATCACTTTGAACTTTACATTATAGGTTGTTGTTATATTCTCACAATGTACCTTATATGTTGAGATTGTTTGGTTTATTGTCTAGGGTTCAACTAAGACCATTAGTTTGACTAATCGTTTGACATATGAGGGCCTATGGGTCACACAGTAAGTAATCCACGTTACGAATTAAGTTGGTCAAATTAAATAATAAATATTTAATTTATGGAGAATTATAATAATTCAATTAGACAAAATTATAAATATTTAATTAAATTAGATGATATATTAGATATATCATATTAATTATATATTAGATATATTATTATATATTATATGGTAAAGATTCTACTCCCTCCGTCCCGTAGGAATTTGCACCCTACGGGAAGACACATTTTTTTAAGAAAAATGTGTTTTATATATAAAGTAGTGGCATATGTATAAATATGTGTATAAGTTTGTGAGTGTGCACATAAATCAATGTTTCTTTTTTTAGTAGTGTGCAAATTTGTGTGGGACGTCAGGAAATTGTGCAAATTCCTGTGGGATAGAGGGAGTATTTGATATTGTAAATCTTGATAGAATCAGATCTAATAGATTATACAAATACTTTACTATATATATATATGTGTGGGTGTGTGTGTTTGTTATTAGACTCATAAACCATAAGTCAAAATCCATAATTTTCTCCATCGATTCCAAGTGTGAGTTTTTCCTAGCGAACTTCACTAAAAATACAATACTGGCAGATAACTGCAAATTCGTATACAAGGATTACGTGGATATCATAGTAGAGGGATTCGACTATGAAGCACGGTAAGAATATTTATTTATTTATTCTTGCAAAATCATATGTTATACTTCCATGCATCTAATTTGTTGTTGGTGAATTTAATTCTTCCGCTGGTACAAATAACTATGAGGCTCATTCTATCAAGTTTACCGGCTCCTAGTGATGCAATATCCAAAAAATTGATAATCAGTATATGTTGGTTAGTTACTTTATTCGCTTTAAATTAATAAATAGAGGGCCAGAATAAATATCATATAAGACCACTTCAGTACAATATATGCACGAGTGATGAGTTATCCCGCTAAATGCAATGCCTTATTGATGAATATTAACAACAACATAACAAACATAGTTGTATCCTAAGAAACAAACTCTGTGAAGGGCAAATTCATTTTATTAAATAGATATATATTATCTCAGTCATCTGACTCGTATAATTAGTATCTGATTGAAACATTTAAAATATCTTTTAGAAAACTATCTCTCACAACTTTTGAAGAAAATACTATTTGAGAAACTGTTTTGTAGAGTTTCAAAACATACACTTAGACCTCATTTGGTTCGCCAAACAAGCTAAGAAAAATTAAATTATCTTATCTAATTTGATGTTTGGTTTAATGGACAAAAGCTCAAAATTAATAAAAAGCCTAAAACTAAAATTCAATTATCTTATGAATGGAAGATAATATTATCTTAGGGAAGAGGTATGATAATAATTAATTGTTTTTATCTTTACTAAAATACTCCCCTTATATTGAATTGAAAAGGAGAACCATAATTCAATATATTTTTGTTTATGATATAGAAGGCAAAATTGTCAATTGCATATGTTTTTATTATTAATCTTAAAATCCAAACATTCAAAATGAAATTATCATGTTTGGTTCGTAAGATAAAAGTATCTATCCGTAAAAAACATGCATGATTTTGACGGATAGATACTTTTATCTTACGAACCAAACATATTAATACTACTAATTATCTTAAATCATCAATCCAAATATACTATTTAACTCCTAAATAATAATTTCTAGATTATAATCTTGTCTAATCTATCTTGAGTTATTTATCTTATCTATTGAACCAAATGAACCTTTACTCTATATCATGTATATGTTATATTTGAAATAAGGTTCTAGATACTCTAGTTTAAATTTGTTACGAGGGCTCTCGTTTTCAAAAATATTTCCGATACCAACATTCTAAAATTTGTACGATAGTACACTTTTATCTATTGTTTACTATTTTTTTTTTTTTGGGTTATATGTCCGGCCCTGATTAAACCCTTGTAATTAATTCGAAATAAATCAGAATTCTTGGGGCTGTTAAATTTTTTTAACCCTCCTCAATTCTCTCTCTTCTTCCCCATTTCAATTCTCTCTTTTACTTTCTCATTATAAATTAGTCTTAACCATAAAAGTAAATAATATATTAACCTTTCTATTATCCTATGAAATAAACACACATTATCTTGATTTATTCTAACATCCCGTATTAAATTAAACGCAAACTAAGTTTATTTATTGAGGTAATTTGAAGGCGAGTTTCGTATTAGTGGAAAGGTTAACAAAAAAACAAATGAATAAATAAGTAAAGTGGGGATCTCAAGAGTAATCAAAAGTAAAGGGGTGGGAGGAAAAGTCAATAGAAATGGAATCGCACGTTCACATGTGTGTATTCTTTCCTTATGATTGAAAATTTTTACATTAAAAAAATATAAATATATATATATATATATATATAATTATATAAATTTAGCAATTGCGGATATTTTCTGTACCAATGAAAAAACTATTTTAAAATTTTAAAAAAGTATTATATATTAATGTTTTAAAAAAAAAAAATTGGTTAACTACTTAAAATGTACAATTCATTATCTTTGGAGTATTTATTTACTTATAAGTAAACAAGAAGTATATGAAGGTTTCACAAATTATAATGAAGCTCAATATTTATTTTTTGTGAAGCTTAATTCCTACATAAATTATTTATATTATTTATAAATATATAATAACAATAGTTAGAGTTTTTTTAAATTAAATAGTCAAAACGGGAAAAAGTAACTTCCTCTAAAATGGAGTGAATGAAAAATATGGAATTAAAAGCAAATTGAACTAATCTATTAGCAATATAAAAGTAAGTCTCTTGTGCACCAGTTACACGGTGCAACTCAAGTTCATTTTTTAAAAGTTACACAATTTATTATTGAAAAATTGCACAAATTATTACTGAAAAATTACACTATGAAAGATATATTTTTCAGTAATAATATGTATAATTTTTCAATAGTATTTGTGTAACTTTTTTTAAAAAAAATTTGAGTTGCACCATGTAACTGGTGAATAAAAGACTAATTCGCATTATAATTGTGAAACAATAGAGCCAACTAAAGCAGACCCGTCCAAACTCCTTGCAGCAACTAAGGATCTCTTTGATATAAAATATTCTTTTAAAATACCTTATAAGTTGATAAGGTATTTGGCTAATAAAATTTATAAAATCTTTATTAATTTGCAATAATTATTTTGTAAATTTAATTAGTTTTTAACATAAAATAACCTGAAATCTAATAGATATTTATAAATTATTAAATATCGTCTTTTATCAAATACTTACACTATTTATATATAAATTTTTAGTTGTTTTAAAGAGTTTATAAAATAAAAAGTAGTATAATTCATTAAGAAATAATAAAACTTCTGTTGCAAGTGGAGCATGAAGTCCAATTGTTTATTTTGGCAAAGCCCATAAGTGAGCAATGCCAAAATTACATTCAACTCCAAACTCATTATGTTTATCCCCAAATGTTTTAATAAACCTCATCATATTGATATCGTGCAAATTAAAAAAAAAAACCTTGGTAGTGAAGTGATACAATTTAAATGATGTAAAGTGTCGTTTTTCAAATATATATATTTGAGTAAG
>JAPKLY010000059.1:125677-186842 GCA_026898435.1 Prunella vulgaris | reverse complement strand
CATTTTGGTATTAGTTGTGTAATATTCAATAATTATGAACAATTATTATATCGTTTTATATGTCTTACGTATGTTTTCTTGATATGTTTGTTGTAAGATTCTCATTTTATTGAGATTTTAAGTTCAATTAATGTATTAAGACTAGTAATAATATTGTCTAAAATTTCATGTTAAATTTCCATCATTTTAATGAAATTTCCGTGAATTTTCTATTTTTTACCGATATCGATATTCGATATCGATATTTCCACCGATATATCTATAAATTCAGAGTACCGATATTTCCGTCGATACCGATATTTTCATCCTTGGTCGTAACAAATACACCTTGTCAAAAACAGTTGGTAAAGGTCAAGTGGTAAGTGGTTAGAAAGCCCATACCTAAGCATTGTGTAGTAATGAAGTTTGAAAATTAAATAAGAAATGAAAAGGAAAGGAAAGAAAAAATGGAGGGTTTGTAAAAGACAAAATGGGGAATAGTGAGAAAAATAAGTGAAGAAATTGATTTGGTCCAAAAATGAACATATGAGTAATGAGTAAACCTAAATTTCCACATTGACCTCAAATTACACAACAAGCCAATTGATGTTCTCGCTTGTTGACTTAACCCATTAAACCTAGGTTGGGTTTCACATTTGGATCCACTTCTATATAAAACACTATACATTTTTTTTGTACGTGGTTCGATGCAATATTTTAGAGGATATTTTAGGGTACTGTAAGGTTCATTTATGAATAAAGTGAATATTTTTTAAAAGTACGTCATGTGTACTTTCTAAAAATATCCACCTTATTCATAAACGAATCTCATAATACCCCAAAATATCCTCCAATATATGACATTAAATCACGTGTAAAAAAATATGCACATTCTTTTTTGGACTGAGGGAGAAAATGTATTTTTTATACTTTTTGTTTTTACACAAGACTCTCATGTATATCATTCTCATTTTAAGAGTTATTGGTTAATCTCATATAGATGAAACCTAAAAGCAAAAAGAACTCATATTTGAGTTTGAATATGGTTCAAAAGAGGCGATTACAAAGAAGTGCATTTTTAAGGTTTATTACCAAGAGAAGTAAATGTGTAATTTTTAAAATATTTGTACACTCATTTTAAGTGGGTATTTTTTTTATAAATTTTGCACATTTACTATTTTTTTATACTCCATCCGTTCCAAATATATAGGCTTGTTTGTTTGCATGCAATTTTATGCAATATGTCGAAGGGTGTTATGAGATATTGTGAGGTCCATTTATGAATAAAATGATTGTTTGTCCTCTTTCCATAAACAATCACGTTATTCGTAATGGACTTCACAATATCTTATAATATCCTCCAAAATATTGTATTAAACCACATACAAACAAACAAACCTATATATTTGAGACGGAGGGAGTAATTTAAAGAGAAAGTGTGTCCTCTTTATTTTTTTGTTGATTTAAAATCATAAATTTGGATTAAATTTGTTGCTGAATTTAAACTATGTTGTATTTTAGAGATCATCCTGCGATAAATAATTATATTGGTGATAATTATAGTTGAAGTAGTTCATATTGATTAATCAGACTATGTCATGTTAGTCTTAATAGGCACCTTCTAATTTTTATATTTTTTTTGAACTAAACAATTGAAACTTACAAAATTATTTTCCGTTCGTCTACTGTTTTTTAAATACTCCCTCCGTCCATGATAAATGGTCCACGTTGCCTTAAATGGTCTACTTACCTAAAATGGAAAACATACAATCATTATTTTCATTTTTTTATATACATATATTCACTTTTACACCACATTAAGTACTTTTTTAATAATTAAATATTTTTTTATACTAATATACTCACTTTTATATATCAACATTAATTTTTTTTAATAACTGTGAATTGACAAGGTAGTCCAATTTTTGTGGACGGAGAGAGTATAAAATAGTGGTGTAAATTTTCGCTTAAAAAAAATGGCCAAACAATTATTGCATCATGAGTGACATTAGCTTTAAATATGATGGGAAGTATGAAATCTGAAGAAAGAAAGTGTTACTGATAATTAAAACAATAAAAAATATGGAGTAATAAATAGAGTAGTGCATATACGACAAAAGTGAGTGAAAGCAAATAAAAAAGTGACAAGTGTAGGGAGTGGAGCTATCAGAGGGAGATGTTTGGTGTAGTGTGTGTGCGGCACGTGCTTAGCCACCTCCATATACGACAACCAAGAACTACAAAATTCCGACCACTTCTTTGATAGTAACTAACATTATTAAAAACTGGAATCCAAAAATTAATAGTATAACTATTAAATAATTCTTTTTAGATTATACTCCTACACTTTTCTTATATGAATATCCCAATTTTTTTTTCACATTCACAAAAATTAATAAAATATATTTTTTATATTTTATTATTTAATTTTATACTCATATATTTCATTTTTTCTTAATATATATGCAATCCAACCTATGTAAAAAATATTGGGACGGAGGGAGTATCAATTAACTTCTCATGATTTGCTAATGTGCGTGTTTTATTTAAAGCCAAAATCGAGGAAGTCTCATGTGCACCTAATATACGGTGTATTTATTTAATAATTGATACTCCCTCCGTCCATGAATCTTTTTCCCATTTCATTGTGGGCACGGAAATTAATAAAAAGTAATACTCCCTCCGTCCCGTAGGAATTTGCACCCTACGGGACGGCACATTTTTTAAGGAAAATGTGTTTTATATATAAAGTAATGGCATATGGGTAAATATGTGTAAAGGTTTGTGAGTGAGCACGTAAATCAATGTTTCCTTTTTTAGTAGTGTGCAAATTCCTGTGGGACGTCCAAATAAGGAAAATGTGCAAATTCATGTGGGACAGAGGGAGTATTATATTGAAATGATAGATAAAGTAAGGAAAAAATTAAATATGATTACACTGAAAGGTTAAATTTTATTATATTAAAAAGTTTATACTAAAAATTAATAATAGTGTAAACTTTTTAGTGTAATGAACTCACATTTTTCAATGTATTCAAACTTAACTTTTCAATATAAATAATTTTAATTGTCGAGTGAGTGCACAGTGCACCAATTTCATATGAGACATTTGCCTATGGAAAATTTTAACACTTTACTTTTGTGTGTTCGTGTATATTATGAAGCAAGGGCGTAAATGACGCTTGGCGGTCGGTCGAGTACTGCCAATCGACAAGACCGCCTAGGCAGTGCCAAGATTTTTTAATATATTTCTAATTATTTTTAAAAAAATTCTACTTATATCAATTTTTTCTAAACATATATTAATAAAAATGTGCATTTTACAATACATTATAAACTTAAAGCATAATTAATACTCAAATGCATTTTTCACAAAATACAACAAGTCCATAAAATGCTAAAAAACTATCATAAAGTGACATTATTCAACTTCTAAACAAAATACAGAAACAACAAAATATATCGTACGAATAAATTGTCAAGTAGTTCAACTAAGAGGAACATCTAAAGACGATTGTTGTTCAACTCTTTATCTTTAATTACTAATTAATTTAAACAATATTTAAATTATTAAAAAAAATTGAAATCCTTCTAATTCCTCCGAATTCGCTGAATTCCGCTTATCTCTTGGCGCCGCCAAGGCAGCCTAGGCGGCGCCAAATGCCCTGTCCGCAATTTTTCGCCGACTTGGCCTAGGCGTCGGCGGTCGGGTGCCGCCAAGCGCCTATGCGGTCTTGGCAGCCGTCATTTGCATCCATTTTATGAAATAATTTTCATATTCTAAAAAATTAAAAAAAATTATGTAAATTTTATCTTCATAATATTTTTGTATTATATAAAATATCATTATTTTTTTCAGTGTTCTAAAAGTCGCTAGTCGCTAGTCGGTCGGACCACTAAGGTCTAGCGATTAAAGCGACTAGTCGGGGATTAGTCGGAGACTAATCGGAAACACCTAAACGTAATAAAATAAATAATTTAATAAATTAGTGATATATTATGCCTAAATTAATTTACTTTAATTGACTATTTTGTAAGATTTCATGCAATTATTTATACAAAATTAAATTTATTGAGCTTAATTATAAAATTATTATTTGTATTTATATTTTATTAAAAAAATAGGTTTGGGCTCATGAATTAAATTGATGAATTATTTGGGTTCAATTATAATTTTGTTACTCATTGAATTAATTAGAAGCAAAATTTTGGAGGTTCAAAATCAAATTATTTTTAATTTAATGATAATTGTATATCTTATTTTGATTTTCAATTTATGGCTTGAATTTTTGGATTTTACGATTCAGGAAAAAAAAAAAAACTTCAGCGTTTAGTCGGCGACTTGGGCGCCTAGACCCGACTAGTCGACGTCTAGACACCGACTAATGGCCCAGACGTTTTTTTGGCCGATTTGAGGTATAATGGGTCGGCCAAGGGCCGACTAGCGACTAGTCGGCCGACTTGGCCGACTTTTAGAACACTGATTTTTTTAATATAGATATACAGACAATTTAACTCAGATGTTTATTTTTAGGGAAAATTATAATATGGTTTACAAAATCGACACTAACTACAAATTGATTCTGTGCAAAAAAAAATGCTTTTGTGCATAAAAAAATTACTCCCTCCGTCCCAAAACTACTTTCACACTTCCTTATTTGGACGTCCCAACTCTTCTTTTAAACACCTAAAATAGAAACTTTTCTCTCTCACAAAAGTCAACAAAATACACTTTTTCTTATTTTATTATTTAACTTTACACTCACATATTTATTTTTTCTTGGTTCGCGTGCCCGAAACTACTATGAAAGTAGTTTCTGGCACGGAGAGAGTATAATTTTGTACAAATATTGTAACCAATTTGTAAATATAGTCATTTTTTCAATCAATATGTAAATGCCCCTTATTTTTATGGGTGACTTACATATATGTTCAAAAAAGTCACTATATTTACAAATAGGTGTTGTGCAGAAAAAAAAAGTGCTTCTGTGCAAATAATCTGAACTTATTAATAAATATAGTGACTTTCTTGAACCTATATGTAAATCATCCTAGTTTTATGTATGAAAATTACGAAATTACTACTCATTCCTCCACTTTTTTAATTAGTATCTCCTCATTTGAATGAAAGCTTTTTGGGGCTGAGAAAGTATATACTCCTTCCGTCCCAGAGAATATTTCATCTTTGAAGTGCACATTTTTTAAGAAAAATAGAATTATGTGCAAAATTATATTATTAAAATAACGAGATTAGTTAGATTGAATATGTAAAAGTAATGTCATTTTGTGTAAATATGTGAATGTTGTGAGGATAAAGTTAAAGTAATAATTTTTATTTATAGAATGTAAAAATAATTGTGAAATAGACAAAAAAAAAATTGTGAAAAAATTATGGGACGGAGAGAGTATTAGAGTAGTTCTAAGGTAGATAGATTAATAAATTAGAGTAGTAGGTGTCCAAAATGTAGTTAGGTATGGTGAGTGAGTTGGTCCAAACATTGAATTGGAACAAAATTAGAAGAAATAAAGAATTAGGTATAATTAATTTAAAAAATTGGGTAGCACCATGTTTGGGATGGCCATATGTGGAAACATAATTGTGTGGACTTGGAAGCCATTATCCTAAAAGACACCACCTCTAAAAGAATAGAATCTTAGGATTACTATATTCCGGCATGGCCCTTTTATTACTACATCTATTTTATTTTATTTTATTTTATTTTATTTATTTATTTTCTTTTTGAAAGAAAATAATAAAACTACAAAAACTGATGCCCACTAAAACTTGCTTCGGATAAGCATCTATCTTGAAATTTACTTTATTAATGTTAATTAATTGTTTGGTCAATTAATTTCTTTTACTTTTTTTTTTGTAAGTGGGTTGTATACTCATGTACAAATTTTAGTTTTTAACTAAATTAGTTCATACGAAAATAGAGAATTTATAAATTTTGAATAATTAAAAAATTAGGGTGTGTTTTGTTTAAGGGACTAAATAATCTATTCCGCTAAAACTAGATTATTCCTACTAAAATATATATGGAATAATCTTATTTTAGCAGGATGAATGATGAATTTTGTTTCTTCATAATTTTATATCGACGTAACCATTTTATAGATACACACCAAATAAAAAGAAAAAATTTAAGTTATACTTTCTTCATTCATGATAATTGGACTATCTTGATTGTGTATGATTAATAGAAAAAATAGATGTAATATGTAAAAATGAGTGTATTAGTATAAAAAATATTTGATTTTTATAAAATAATATTTGATGTAATATGTAAAAGTGAGTGAATGTGTAAAATATATATATATATATATATATATATATAATTTTTTCCTTAAATTTCAGTTAACAAAAATTGTGAGTAATCGGTCCGTTAAGTTGTGAGGGCCATCAAACCGGATCTATATGATATAATATTCACCATCCTGAAATAAATTTTACATTTTTTTTCGTTTGTTCCACAAAAAGTTCACTCTTAAAATTAAAAAAAATTATAAACTCAAACGTTACGATACCTTCAATTTAAGACAATGATACTATTACTTTATAAGTTCACACACCATATATAATTCAGCTTTTTAAAAAAAAAACTTTGTACATAAATCTTTGAGAAATTATCATTTAAATTTATACACATTTCTTCACTTTTGTTAATTTGTGCCATCTCTCATTATTCTGGAACAAAGGATGAGTATTAACGTATAAAACTCATTATTTATATAAAATATTTGAAACTCATATAATTCGTAGTGTTAAAATTATCATTTCTATAAACACAAGTGATGAAAGTGATTGGTCTATCTCTATTTTAATAAGTGGAGGTTTTTTTTGAAGGAGTTAAATTGTGTTTGTAAATCTAGAATATATAGTGCAAAAAAAAAAAAAAAAACCATTTTCAAAATAAGTCATTTTAAAAATTATATTAATAAAATTTGCATACCCTTACACTTGTTTTTTTGGAGGGTAATCTTCAATGTTCATCAAACAGAGTGGCTCGATTACACAAAATTATTTTTTTAACTTTTTACGCACAATAAAATTCTTTAATTTTTAATCTATTTTAATCGCACCATGTATGAAATTAGTGGTCAATTTACAATCTTCAATTTGACATGTATATTGCAAAATATAAAAATAAAATTTAGATATAAATTAATTGTTTTTAGAAAGTTTTTGTTCTTCAATTACTTTTATATATTTATGGTTTCACAAATTTTAAATTTATGTCACATATTATATATAATATTTCCTCCATCCCAAAACTACTTTCACACTTTTCTTATTTGATGAGAGTAAAATACCTTGGTTAAATTGGAAAAAAGTTTGTCTCTCAAGATTTGGGGGGTTTGGGAATTCAGGATCTAACCTGTTTCAACAAGGCATTGATGGGAAAATGGCTCTGGAGGTATTTAGTGGGAGGGGGAACCTTTGGGCTAAAGTTATCTCCTCTATACATGGCCAAGTGGAAGTGGGGGATGAAGGTTTAATGGTAGAAAGGAGAGGGTAGTTAGATCTAAATGGTGGAAAGATGTATTGAAGTTAGGGGGGAGGGTGAGGGTAGATGGTTTTTAGACAATTTGGAGAAAAAAAGTAGGAAATGGTGCTGGTACTAAGTTCTGGCAGGGTGTTTGGTTAGGGGAATCATCTCTTAAACTCCAATTTCCTAGACTTTTTCAGCTAAGTCGGGACAAAGGGTGCTATATAAATTCAATGGAAAATTGGGAGGAAGGGGAATGGGTTTGGAACTGTCCTTGGCGAAGGGTCCTATTCGAACGAGAAATTGAGTCTGTTAATAATTTTTTGTTTTTGCTTAATAGCTGCAGGTTGAAACAAAATGTTGAAGACAACTGGTTTTGGAAACTAAATCCGAAAGGCAACTATACAACAAAATCAGCCTACAATCTGTTGAGCACAATACAAATAAATGGAGGTTCAGATAGCAGAGAAAGAGAAGAGTTTCAGCTGGTATGGAACAAGAAGGTGCCCACAAAGGTAGCTGCATTGTCATGGAGAATCATAATTGATCGAGTTCCTACTAGAAGCAACCTAGCGAGCAGAGGCATTCTTGTTACAGGAATTGATACGAAGTGTCCGGTGTGTGGAATAGATGAAGAGACAGCAGCTCATTTGTTCATCAATTGTCAAACAAGTACTCAAATTTGGAGATGGAGTCTGGAGCGGCTAGATGTGCCCACCGCTATGCCGAATAAGGTTATAGATCACTTCCTTTTGTTTTCTGGACTTCTTCGACGGAAAAAAGGTAAAGAAATTGCAATTGCAGTATGGGAGTGTATAGCCTGGGTGATCTGGAAATCCAGGAACAAACTCATTTTCGAAGGGATGGTGATTAATACTGTAAGGATGATGGAGGAGATCAAAGGGAGACTATGGAGTTGGTTAATAGCAAAAAATGTAATTCCTTGTAATATTCCATTTAATGATTGGTTTCACAATTCGAGAAATATTTTAGATTGGTGAAATCAGATGTAATATGTTAAGCTTGGGCATTTCTTATGCCTAAAGTTTAAATCATGAAATAAAATATTCCTTTTGCCTGATCAAAAAAAAAAAATTCTTATTTGAACGTCTCAACTCTTCTTTCACACACCTAAAAATGAAGCTTTTTACATTAACAAAAGTCAATAAAGTATATTTTTTATTTTATTATTTAACTTTATATTTATATACTTTTTTTTTTTAATTCGCGTACTTAGAACTACTATGAAAATAGTTCCCGGAGTATTGAGGAAGGATTAAAAATTGATGAATATTGATAGAGAGAATTAATGTATGTCGCCAATGAATTTGGCAAATAGTGAAATTGTTTCAATATGTGTGACCAATGATCAAATTCATAGTCCAACCATTTTGGAGCCTATGTAGATGAAATTAATGAGTCTATAAAGGTGTCTGTGAGTTCATGTAAAAATAGGCCTCCTCTAATTCCACACTGGGTAATAAACAAAAGTGAGAGAAAACGAAAGCTGCCAACATTTCCTTCTTTTATTTTTTTCACACATTCTAACAAACAAAATAAGAAAAATCTTTTGCTTCTCTATATCATAACGTCTAATCAATCATACATATTTATTACTCCTCCGATATGAATATATACTCCCTCCGTCCACGATAAATGGTCCACGTTATCTTAAATGATCGTCCACAATAAATGATCTACTTACCTAAAATGAAAAACTTACAATCATTATTTTCATTTTTTATATACATAAACTCACTTTTACCCATCACATCAAGTATTTTTTTAATAATTAAATATTTTTTTATACTAATACACTCACTTTTACACATCAACATCAACTTTTCTTAATAACCGTGAATAGCCAAAATAGTCCAATTTTTGTGGACGGATGGAGTATATATATATATATATATATATATAATTTTGTGAGTATATATTTATGAATACAAGGTAGTGTTTGTTTACGCCTGAAGGTGTATAGAACACATTCGAATGAAGAAAAAAAGTGGATGGACAAATCCTGTGAATAGTAAATTTGTGTTTGATATGCATTGAACGTGGTAGGGGTGGATGAAACTTTATGTCAAATCAATATTTTCTAGGAGATGATAATGCATTATTTTATTATTGTTAGTTAGTGGAGTAATGAATGAATTATTGTATATTAATTATTTTTGTTGTAATACATAAATAATTAAAAAAAGAAATAACCTTGATAATGAAGAAATATTTAGATAAATTAAATTAATAATAAATAATATAAAAATTGTGTATATATAATAAGTAAATAATTTGATAATAAAATTAATCTTAAATAAAATTTAAATATATTCATAATCTTAATTAATTAAGTATATATAGTTTACATATATTAATAATTAATATATATATATATATATATATATATGTATATTAGAATATTCTAATATATATACATAAAAAATATATAATTAATATTAATTCATATTTTTATATTAGTTGATATAAATTAAATAAAAATGTATATGAAATATGTGAAAAAGAGATAAATAAAAAATATATTTGATATGTAAGATAAAGTTGATGTGATTGATATATATTTAATTATGTGAAATAAATTTGTAGATGTATAATAGGAGATGAATGTGTACTTTTGGATGAGATGAGATGTGCAAATCCGAAAAATGGATGGGATGGAGGAAAATCTATCTTCATCCGGATGGACCTATCCCTAAACAAACACTCCCTTAAATGTTTGTCTTTGTATAAATTGATGTAAAACATTTAAATAAATAAATTGTGTAAATTTTTGTGGCATGGTAGTGGTACTTGGTATATATGTTCAAACTCCCACCCTCCACTTCCTTAAAAAAACATTATATGTATATATTATTAACTACGTCTCTCAAAATTTTTGATATAATTTTTTGGGCAAATAAATTTAAATATATATATATATATATAACGAGTAGAATGTATAGAGTGAAAATTTTAAAAGTGTAGATTTAAAAAAAAAAATTAGTTCGAGATATATATATATATGCAAACTTTTATAAAATATATTTTTTTAAAAGACAAACTTTTTTAGATAGTACTAATTTTTTAAGAAATTTATTAAGGGTCAACTTGGTTGAGGGTAATGAGAGTGCGGAATGAGAATGAACGAGAATTCATTTTCATTGATAGTATTTGACTATTTGGTACTCCCTCTATCCCGATATAAGTTGCTCGTTACTTTTGGGCACATGAATTAAAGTAAAAGTGAAAAAATATAAGTGATGTGATGGAAAAAGTGAAAAAGTATAAATGATGTGATGAAAAAATTGAAAAAGTAATGAAAATAATAATTATAAAATTAATAGTAATTTTCAAAAAAGTAAAAGGTAAATGAGAATCACACAGTGGGATGAACGAAAATAAAAAAAATGAGCAACATATAATAGGACGGAGGGAGTATTATTTTTTATACATGAATGAGATCATACAAATAACTTAAAATATAAAAATAATCACTAATTATATAGTGATTATCTTTTTAATAAAATTTATTATATTTCCTATCTTAAATTTATATGAAATGCTCCTAGGTAAAGCAATGACAAAAAATGGGGAGAAGAAAGGAGGAAAAAAAAAAGCGCTTTTGCTTTGGTTTGGAATTAAATCCAAACTTTTCAAAAACTGAGAGCATCCCAACCATTTCCGTTACTCTAGCGCAGAATTTGAAATTTATCTCCAACAGTTCGCATTACATTCTGAGCTCTATATATTTTTTTTAATTTTTAGCAAATTTAAATAATAATTATTATTTTATACTATTAAATTTCAAATAATATAAATTATTTTTTAATTTAAAAATAATATATTAATTTATAGAATAAAATTAAATTTAATAAAGTTATATAATCATACTATTAATTTAAATTTCATAATACAATGATAAAATCATACATAATAGAAAACATAAATTAACAAATCACAAAAAATGCACAAAAAAAAAACACATAACATCAATAATAGTAGTCTAGCTTTCCAAATACTAATTGTGCAATCTAAAAATATTACAATTAATTATTCATCCTAAAAATATTATTATTAAATTGGTAAACAAAAAAATATTACAATTTAAACCGAAAAATATTATAATTTAAACTTAAAAGTATTACAAAATATTACATAAATAAAATTATTAAAAAAAACATAGCGCGGGTGAATATTGCGCGTTGGAATCAGCGCGATACTGTTCACAACTCTCATATAGGCCTAAATTGTAGCGCTGTATTGGAGGTAATTTTCATATCCACCCAGCCACATGACGCAGAGTTGGAATTGCTCATAAGAATTAGTACGGGGGCTAAAATCAAACATAAGCAATAAATTAGTTTGACGCTTTTGTTCAGGAATTGAAATATTTTTAGTTACATAATTTTTTATTTTTTATTTGGAAGTTACCACAAAAATTTAACTGTACAAGTTTAATTTTAATTTTTTTATAAATTGTACTCCCTCCGTCCCGTAGGAATTTGCACCCTACGGTACGACACATTTTTTAAGAAAAAATAGTTTTATATATAAAGTAGTGGTATATGGGTAAATATGTGTAAATGTTTGTGAGTGTGCACGTAAATCAATGTTTCATTTTTTAGTAGTGTGCAAATTAATGTGGGACGTCCAAATAAGGAAAGTGTGCAAATTCCTGCTGGACAGAGGGAGTATAATTTATGCCCAAAATTTTGCCAAAATTACTAAACGGTGTCATTTTTAACATGTTTCTATCACGTATATGTTCAACTCATACGAGTATGTTGACTAATTATTGATTAGTTTTGAGGTAGAATGAGATAGAATATAAATAATTATTTAGGTTTAAAAAAATTAAGACTAATTTATAATATCTCAATCAACATATTTGCCTAAGTTAAATGCGCACGTGACCCCCGCATGCCAAAATTTTGTAACTAGATACCACCTTTGTTTTTAAAAAGTTTGTTTGCTTTTTTTTTTTTCTCATAAAATTTTGTATATCAAAAATAAAAATATACTTTAAAAATTTCACTCTCAAAATCTTTAGTTCACAATCTTCATTTTGTATTCTTTATATCTTTTTTAATTAGTAAAAAACATTGCAAATTTTTAAGTGCCGATGGTAGATAATTATTATTTAAATTGTTCAACGTATTCTTCACAATTCAAATCAATATGGTCAGAAGACCACTTTTAATTATGTTTAAATAACATAAATAATACTCACTTCGTCCGTGATATATAGTGTATGCATGTTATTTTATTCGTCCATCCAAAGAAAAAAAAATCTCTTTCATTAAAATAAAAATAATCGTTCTTATTTACATCCTTAAATATACATTTATTTACACTATTTATCATAGAATCTCACATATATTATTTTTCAAAATAATTTATTTTATACTTAATTTGATTATCATATTTTTTTATCTTTTACACTTATATCTTTAATAGAATAATTCTTTGGTGCACCCAAAATTCAAATTAATTTCTCTCAATTCCATAATTCACACACTTATGAATCTTTCATTCAAATCCATACTTCACAGTAGCTACTTTTATATATATATATATATATATATATATATATATATATATGTGTGTGTGTGTGTGTGTGGACGACAAACACACCACCACTTTTGAGATTTTCAACTTTACTTTCTGCATTTCAATTTCTATTCTTATTTTGAAATGGTCATCTCTTTTATTTCAATTTCTATTCTTATTTTGAAATGGTCTGCTCTTTTTTTTTTCTGCTGCCGCAAATTATTGTTTCTTGTAATGCATTAAGTTTCTTGAAGAATTGTCATTTGTTTCCCCAAAAAACAATTTATAAATACTCGAAGAACAACTTACAATACCTCAAGAACAACTTACAGTACCCCAAAATCAATTCACAATATCTCAAGAATAATTATAAGTAAATACCAAGTACAACTCAGAATACCCCAAGAACAATTCACAATACCCCAAGAACAACTCATCAATACCCATAACAATAAAAAAGAAATAAATATGAAAATTTAACCAAAAACAAAATTAACTTAAAGAATAGAAATCACCTAAAAATGGTGTTCGTTACACTTCTATCTCCAACTAGTTTCAACTTAAAATAAACTTAACTAGAAAAGAATAAATATCCTAACTATGTTTGAGTGTGAAGAGTGGTGATAAATTTTCTAAGAAAATTGAAAGATAAAAAAAACCGCCGCCCCTTTTTACAAGAAGAAATCTACTCCTGCTTTTCTTTTCCAATGAGACATTCCCCTGTACTCAAGAACAATTTACAATACTCTAAGAATAATTTATAATACCAAAAATAGTAGTTAAATTTAACCAATATATCAGGAATCAGACTTCATAGTTGTGGTTTGTTTACATTCACATCTTATTGTAAGAAATAAAGGGTTCCTATGAGTAAGATAGAAAAGTGTATAGCATATTTCATGGGATTCTCCCAAACATTTCATCAAATTTATTTTAATATGTATCTATTTTCAACTGATATGTATCTTATTCTAATATTTTAAAAACAGTTGCGCTTTTTACAAGAAGAAACTTATTGCTGCTTTTTTTTTCTTCCAATTATCCATACACCGATATCCCAAGAACAATTTACATTGTTCCAAGAACAATTAACAATACTCAAAAAAAATTATTAATACCTTAATTGCTAAAAAATTACATAGTGTGACGTGTAGTATGTGTTTTCAAAATTATAAAATTAAAATTCAAGTGAATATCATGCACTTGGATGCACGGTAAAATTCGCGGTTTAATAATTGTACTAAAGATAAGTATAAATCATAAGAAGCAACAACAAAACAATATCCCAAAAAAAATGCATTTTTCTCTTTTAACAATGAAAAGAAGGAACATAGTCCAATTCTCCATGTTGAAGGTTATGTCCTTGGCAATGGAATGGCACCAATTTGTCAAAGATTAAAAAGCAGCCACGTTATACCTATGGGAGGGCCCACTCCCTTCCTAGTATCCTTTATTTTGCGAGAACGGACCCCCTTTTTCGATGGGTCCCACCAATGACCAGCACGTGTCAGTCGCTTCGTGCCAAAATTCGCATCACTTTCGTCACAATATTATCTCATATTTTTAAATTGAGGAGATTAAGAAATGAGATTTTAATGGGTTGGTGAAGCTAACAAAAGAGGGCATTATTGTTATTTTAAGAGATTGAACACTATTTTGTTAAAACTGAAAAATTAATTGGTATGCAATTCGATTTTGATTTTAAATTTTCAAATTTTTAGTATTCAATTTTGTTTTCGATTTTTAAGGTAAAAAAATCATAAAATCGTAAATCAAATCGAAATGTGGATTTATATAAACATAATTATATAGATATACACATAATGATATATACTCCTACCATTTCAGGACTATTTTCACACTTGGCATATTTAGACGTTTTAACTTTACTTTCACACACTTAAAAAGAAAACTTCTACACTCGAAAAACTAAATTTTTTTTATTTTATTATTTAACTTTACACTCACATACTTTCTTTTTCTTGATTCACTTACCGAAGACAGCTATGAACGTAGTCTTGGGACGGATGTAGTATAATTATATTATATATAAATTACACACACACATATATATATATATATGTCTTAACTTGTATGCATCAGGTGAGTCGTGCAATTCAAGTTTACTTTCAAAAAGTTACATCATTTATTACTGAAAATTCACGCATATTATTACTAAAAATTATATTTTTAAAAGTACATATTTTAGTACTCCCTCCGTCCCATAAAATAATTACATATGCGTAAATATTTTAGTAGTGCAAATTTCTGTGGAACAAATAGAGTAATAACATTTGTGAATTTTCAGTAATATTTTGTGTAATTTTTTAAAAATAAACTTGAATTGCACGGTGCATTTGGTGAACAGTAGACTTACTATATACTACTATAATTACATATATACTGGAAATAGACAACCTGATTTTTTCCAAGATTGACTTGAGGGATTGCAATAACTTGAAGGGAGCACTATCCCTCTGTGAAGAAGCATTGGGCCAAGAGTGGATATTATGTGTGTAGTATACACGAAAATAAGATACGTGTGTAATAATTTATCTCAATACAAATTGTCAACAGATAATTAATTTGGATCGACTCACAATTTATCAAAATAAAATTAATATAAACAGATTTTATTTTTTATATGTATTACATATATAATATTCTGCCTTGGGCCAAATAATCAACTCTGAAAAATCAATAATAACCTTTAATTAATCTAAATGCCTATGATAGGAGCAAAATTTCATCAAAAGCATTATTTATATATGTACAAATTCGGCTATGACTTATATTTGGGGCTCTCAACCTTGTCAATGAGGAATAGTCTCCAGTTCTCCTACTTGCGGGACAAATTGGTTATGTTATGGGTGCAAAGAAAGTGAAATAAAGATCAGATGAGCAAGTACTGCTGATTAACTAAACATTAATACTATCAGTTGAAGGGGGGTCAGCTGATAGGTCTGCTGAGGGTCATCTGATATGGTCAGCTGAGATCATCTGGAAGTCTTCTGGTATATCAGCGGAGTCAGCTGAGGGGGTCAGCTGATGTAGTCTCCTGAGTAGTCAGGATGATCAGTCAGGATGATTGGTCAGGATGGTTGGTCATGACAGGATGATGGTCAGGTCAGGATGATGGACAGGCTGGTAAGTCAGGATGAAGGTCTACTGATGATATCAGCTGATGAAGGTCTACTGATGATATCAGCTGATGAAGGTCTACTGATGATATCAGCTGAGTACTCAGACTCAGCTGATGACATCACATCAGCAGACAAGAAAGGAGCATACTGACTCTGAGTCAGGAATTAAACCAAGAATCAGTTACGAAGCGGTTTAAACTTCCAAGTTGGGAAACTGGCGATCAGTTTAACAGAATCAAAACTGAACAACCGTTGGGCTCTGATCATTGTTCATTTTCGGTTCCAACTGTAGCAGTTACTTGTTGGGTGGTTACAAACTCAAGTATTATTTTGGGTTCCCATATCTCTATATATATACGCACATATGCATAGAGAATTATCATCACATACTTAGAGAGATATTCAAAACACTTGTAATCTGTATCTTCTTCATCAATTTGTGAGAGAGGTGCCCTCATCCGTGAACGTAGATCATTCCTGATCGAACCACGTAAATCTTGGTGTTCTTCGATTTCTTTATTTCTTTTGATTTCAAACAATCATTGTTAACTCAACAGGTTAGAAGATAGAGGCTCCATACATATATAAAGACAATTTTGAATGTTATTCCTCTACATTCGATAATATATTTTTTGTGGGTTGTGAGTATAAAATGAATATAACTTTAATTTTTATTTAAATATTTATTTTTAGAGTTAATTCTATATAAATACACCACCTTTTACTTAACTTTCAATTTAGTTATGAGTTTCACAATTATTATAAAAAAATCTCAATCTTTTAAAGAGTTTCAATTCGATACACTTTTTTTTTTCCGGCCAGCAACTAATGACGTGTCTCGCCGAAGCGCGTGAAATATTGTCACACTGACGTACACGTGTGAAATTACTTTTTTATATTTTATATTTTTATCCACATCATCTTCTTTCCCAACACCAGAACCGTTGTGAACCACCGTTCATCTAACCGTCACTATCTTCTCTGTTTCCATTTCGCCAGAAAATTGACGCACTCCACTACTCTAAAACACCTCTGCCTGCTGCTCAAGCTTCGTCTGAATGCACTAAAACAGTGAAGACTTTGAAGGCGGGAAAAAAGAACAGCATTGCATGCTCCATTGAGCAGAATTAGTTAGAAATAAAAAGACTAAGAAGAAATACCGGGAAATTTATAGAGCTTAACATAATGGTCAATGGATCCAGAAACGAGGCAGGTAGAATCAGGGCTGAGGGCCAGAGACGTAACACCCTCACGGTGGCTGCGAATAAACTTAGGAGCATTTGAAGACGTAACGGCGTCGTAATTTCCAGGGGGCGGTGAGTTTAGACAAAGCTTGAGTAGCAGGCGGAGGTGTTTTAGAGCAGTGGAGTGTGTCGATTTTCCGACAAAATGGAAACAGAGGAAGACAGTGACGGTTAGATGAACGGTGGTTCATAGCGGTTCTGGTGTTGGGAAAGAAGATAATGTGGATAAAAAAATAAAATATAAAAAAGTAATTTCACACGTGTACGCTAGCGTGACAACATTACACACGCTCTGGCGAGACACGTCACCAGTTGCTGGCCGGAAATAAAAAGAGTGTATCGAATTGAAACTCTTTAAAAGGTTGGAAATTTTTATAATGATCGTGAAGCTCAAGATTAAATTGAAAGTTGAGTAAAATATGGTGTATTTATATAGAATTAACCCTTATTTTTATCATGTTATTTATATTTCTTATAGAGTACGTATTTTGTGCACTAAATTCACCGTGCAATTACAATGTATTTTTAAAAAGTTATACAAAATACTAATGGAAAATCACACATGTTATTACTAAAATGTGTATTTTTAAAAATTAACTTTTCAGTAATAACATGTGTGACTTTTCAATAATATACGTTGTAACTTTTTAAAGATACACTTGAGTTGCAAGGTGCACCTGGTGTATACAAGACTAAGGTTTTTTTATATATTGATTTTTTTTTTCAAAATCAATTTTATATATAATATATATGATTTCTTTTAAATCATGAATGACGTCTTTATTAGCTAAATCAATTATTATTTTTTTGTTATTTTGGATGTGACAACATATAATTACTCTCAACTAAAAATTAAACTCTTCAATAAATATTCTATGTTCAATATTTGTGACAATATTATTGCACAAATTCAATCTATTATTTTATATTTTATAATATTATGTGATAAATATTATATATAATTCTATTACGGTAATCAAAATTGTTTTAAATTGTGAGTTCAATTTTAATTAAATGCATATGGTCCACCACCCCCACTAATCTTTTATTCAATTTTTTTTCTAATATATTAGTTTTGTTTATGACATAATTATATATATATATATATATATATATATATATCTTTATATTTGTTGAACTCTCATATATGAAAATATAATTCTCTCATTTCATTTCTCAAAATTGATTATACAATGGTATGTGCGTGTTGTTTAAATACAACAAAATTAAGATTGCATGTGCAAGGCACATGACTTGTAACCAACTATTAGAGAGTAACTAACCACCCTATAAATGCTGCATGACTTGAATATGAGAAGTTATGTAATGTGTAGAATGCATATGCAAGGGTTGATACATTAACTTGACCTGATCGACGGGGCGGCCAGGTGGGGGGCGTCGCAGTGGAGAGGTGCTTTGCGATGGTTGGATTTGCTCCAGATCGACGGGGCAGCCAGGTGGGGCGTGTTGCACTCCAGAGGTGCGTTGCGTGGGGGCGGCAGGTTTGCTCCGACGGTGGGTGTAAGTGCAAGGGCTCCGCCAATGAGTGATTCGTCGGTGGTCTCACGGCGACGTCTTCAAATCGCGATGGATATGGTTTGGGGCGTCTAAAGGCGATCGACGGCCATCGTTGGGGACGGATGACCGTTGCCGCGAGGGAGACAGAATCGGGGGAGGGGGGGGGGGGGGTTGAGAGAGAGTAGAGAGATGGGGTAGGGTTTTCAGATTTTTGAATTCTGGAAAATGAGGTGGGGAGGGGGTTTATTTCACAGATTTAATGTGGGTAGGGGTAGGAATAGGGGGTAGACAGTGGGATGAGTTTTTTAATCGTATGTGTCAAATATGTAGTGGGGTGGGTCCCATTTTTATCCTATTTGTAAAATGGGATTAATTTTGTGACCCTATTCGTAACATGTGATTTTTGGTATTTCTATTTGCAATTATACTATAATAAATGACTTTATATGTAACAAACTCATATATATATACACACACACTCGAGGCGGTTCTGAAGCTGGTGGATTTTTGGTCAAATGTGTCCAAACCCCCGAAATTCATTTAACCAGATTTCGAGGCGGGTTCGTGGCAGATCCGAGTTTGAATATGTCCCATTGCCATCCCTAATCTTTTGTAAGATGGAGTTTTCAGTGTTTTATTTACAATTACTTTATTATATTTATTTCTATATGTAACTAACCATTTATTTTATAAACCACCTCAAGGGTCATAATATCATAAAGCATTGCCTCAAGTAAAAACAATTGCATGTTTTTAATTACTATTAAAAATGAAACATTTTTTATTTCTTAAGAAAGTCATCTAGATGAAATCACTAATGCGGACTTTTCTTGCAAGATGATGTTGCATGAAATAAATTTAATTTAAACACTAATCACTATTTGTCTGATCATAATTAATTTCACACAAAAATTTATCCCTAAAATAATTACGTTGCATCTAAATATTCAAATTTATAAGAAAATATAAAATTAATTAGAATTTATAGAAAAATATGAAATTAATTCATTTTTATACTCCTATAGTCTTACAACTTACACCAGTGCTATACTTAATTAAATTTACTATGCATTATTTATACACAAGTAAAAACTTATTCATCTAAATATGCATGAAACAAGCCACAAGTACTTTACAATTATATTATATTGATAATAGTACGTATTACTTCATCCACCGAGTAGTTAGTTACAAGTAATTTATTATTGTTAAAATAGAAGGAAATATAAATAAAAAATAAACAACACAAATTTATGTAGTTCAATATCATTATTTTAGCTATGTTTACAGATAGAAGTGAAGATTCATATCACTATACTAACCAGACCCAATTATAGAGTACAAAATAATCTAAATTAAATAATAGAATATTTAGATTGAACCTCAGAATAAGGGATACAGATCCTCTGTTGGGCAATGAAACCAACAAAGGGGGCTGGAGAATAAAATGCTGACGTATAGTTAATTATTCCTCCTTTTTAAATCATTATCACGATAGAAAAAAAATTATAACTTGGTCAAAACTAAAAAAAAGAAAAGAAAATGTATTAATAACCCAGCACCATTTACTGGTTTTATTGCCAGCAGAGAATCCAATCTCCAGAATAAGCCCTAGATAATCAACACCTTTTATAGGGGGTTGAAGGCATCAAAATCCAACATTTATGATGTAATAACATATAAATAATGTAATTGATGCAAAATAAAAAATAAATCAATAAATTAGATTTATGTAATAATTATGCATTGGGTACATGAACAAATAATAGAAAGAATATTGCATTATTATGATAGCTAACTGTTATAACTAAATAGAATGACCCTAATCCAACACAAAAATTGAATTCAGACTCTATATATAACATTCTACCAAATTATATATAACATAATTAAAAAAAATTTATAACCAAATTAATAAAAGTTTGATGTATTTTATGAGAAATGAAAGGGGAAATGTATTTGTCTTTCAAATTGGTACTCCCAGAATGCCCTATTCTACTGCCTTGTCTTTTTCCAGTGGATTTGCTTAGAAACCAGCCATATAAATTGAAATTGGAAAATATATAAAATGGACAAAAATAGAGCAACTAACCCATAAGAAACAAAAAATGATAATACACTTGTACTAATAAGAGCACCCTTACAATGGACATAGCAAAAGTGGGTTTGGCATTGGTCCTTTAATGAACAAAACTTTTAGCTTGAGGCAAAGATAACTTTAATCACATTTCACTATAATTTATTTACTTTTGTTATAAATTTATATAATATCCCCTAACTTTATCAATATTTATTACATCATACTCATCCTATCCAATTTAGACTATTTAAAAGTCTAAAATAAAAAAAGTTTTTTTTCTTATAAAAAGATAAAAATTATAATTATAATTTTTTAAATTAATCACCTGTAATAAATATGTCATTAAATAATAAATTAAATTTTGGTTGATTTAATCCTAGGTAGTTTCTAAGACTTTTATTACCCTCCACACACCAAACAATTCCGTCCTACCCCCAGTCTAAAAAGTTATAATTTTATTACAATAGTGTTCATAGTATAGAAAAAATGGACAAAGTACTGATATGACACTATCAAACTCTTATATCCTCTTTTTTATATATCGGCAGATCTAGGGTTGTAAATGAGTCAAGTCGAGCGGAGTAGTGCTGAGCTCGAAACTCGACCCGAATGTAATACTCAAAACTCGAAACTCGACTCGAACTCGAACGAGGCTAATCTTTTTAGCTCGAGTTTGACCCGACTAGAAACTCTATAAACTCGAGCTCGACTCGATAACGTTATTATTTTACAAAGAAAAATGCAAAAATAAAATTTAGCCCATTTTTAATCTAAATATTGCAAGACAAATACTAATCTATATAATATATATACTAATATATATAATATATATACTAATCTATATAGTATTATTACATTTACATCATATATTATATATATAATATAAATAATTTTTTATATTTAAGAATATTAGTATATGAAAAATAATTAATTTTTATATTTAAGTATATTAGAATATATAATATAATTATTATTTTTATATATAAGTACATTAGCATATATAATATAATAATACTTTAATATTTAATTATATTAGAATATATAATATAATTAACAAAACTATAATGGCAAAATAGTAAATATAGTGCAAGCTCGATAAGGCTCGCGAGCCTCTCTAACCGAGTATATTTAGGCTCGAACTCCAACTCCAACTCGTGAGCTACTCGAGTAGCTTGAGCTCGAGCTCGATTAGATTCGAGTCAATTTTGATCTTTTTACGAGTCGAGCACGAGTAGCTCGCGAACCAGCTCGACTCACTTACACCCCTAGGCAGATCCACCACTCTCTCTCTCTTCTCTCTCTCTCTCTCTCTCTCTCTCTCTCTCTCTCTCTCCCCTCCCCCTAGTGTCTTCCAAGTAATTCATCTCCGGTGGTGAAGACATAAGAATAGGGACGACAACTTCATAAAATAAACAAACATATATATATATATATATATATATATAATTCAACAAACCTTAATAAACTATAATTCACAAAATAAATTTAAACAACAATTTTCTAACAATCCTTTATAAACAAAAATTCATAAAAAAAATTAAACAACTAATTCAGCATTCATTTAATAAGTTTGAATTATAATTCATACTAACAAACATATGAACTTCTAATTAAATAAAATAACTTTATCAAGATTCTGAATAAAGTATTGTCAATCTTAACTAATTCATATTTTTAATATACAAATTAATTAATTAATAAATTGAGATAATATTTTTTGATTAAAAATATCTTTTGAGAAAGTTTCAATGAAGATACACATATTCTTTGACCATATTTATACAATTAAATATTTATTGAAAGTATTTAAAAGAATATAATATCAAAATAAATTAAAATGTATAACTTATAAGAACAAAAAGATTTATAAGAGAAGTAGTATCATATAAAAAATATTTTTTTAAAAATCAAACTGGGTCGGGTCGGCCCATAAAAACCGGGCCAAATAGGCCCGGTTCTTTTTAGGCTTATATTTTTGTGGCTCGTCCTGTCCTTAAAACTGAGCTTTTTGGGCCTATTTTGATAGCTCAACCTACATTGTTAGTTTTCTATGGCTCAAGTGTTCTTCTTGTTTAACCTACAAGATTAGCTTCCAGTGGCTCATTTGAGGACTAGTTCTAAGAAAGAAAGAAATGCTTGGATACAGGCTTTGAAATCAACAAGGAGCCTTAATTTTTGGAATTTTTTTGTAGATTCTATATAATTGTTAAAGTTAAATTTTGGTTTTTTGTTTGTTTTTATATTCAACGTAATTGGTTAATGTTTAATTTTGGCGTTTTGCATGTATTTTGGTACCATAAGTTTGAACTTGTAAACAATTTGCAATTGGACATAACATTTATTTGATTTGAACTTTTGCTTATTTTTTTGCACTTCTTAAAATTGGAATTTAATATAATGCATTTCAAATTATATTACTGAACAATAAAAATTATTGAAATAAAATTGTAAATAAACTTTGACAATCTACAGATTTGAAGTATAATTACGAAGATTTGAACTTTTACTTTCTTATTTCACACTTATGAATATTCCTTTTTTTTAAATTTTACTCTGGTGGTCTAGAAAAAGATTTTGATGGTAAAATACTAATACAACAACATACATAAGACAAGATTTATTACGTACAAGTAATCAAAATACTCTCATAACTCAAACTAGTACATATAATAAAAATAATATTAACCAAGTGAAATTTCCGTACATATGTGTACATAATTTTTATTATATTTACACAAATACCCTTCTGCATTCTAAATCCCAAACACTGATTTTATTATATGTTAGGTCACTTTAACTTATAAATTATTACCCAAAATGGCTCCTACATCTCTGTTTACAAGTTTTCAATATTTTTCAGAGCATATAATTGAACTATCTGATGGTTTCAGAGAAATTGAATTATCCAATGGGCTATTGGGACACTCCTTTTATACAAAATCGACGAGGTTTGAAATTTCAAATTCAATTTCACACTAGTTAAAGTTTTTCTCTTTGAATTCATCCTTTTTTTTCCCGAATTCTCCCTCATTTTTTCGAGTTCTCCCCATTTTTTTCCAATTTCTCACACGATTATCCCGTTTTGTCTTCGGTGTGTTTGCAGGGGGGCTACTTAAATTGACAAATTTATTTAAAAACAGAGTTGAGGACATCGCCAGTTTCGACTGCAAGGAGAAAACCTTCGAACTCATTCATCTACCGGAAAACAGGACACATATTGAAACATATGGAGAGTTGGGTTGTATTCACTTCGTTTTTTGAGGCCGTCTGGAAGGAGGCTGCTTTTCAAGGTAAAACCCGCTGAAAGATTTGTGGAGCATGACCTAGTTACCAAAGACTACATACCAGTTGATGGGCCTAACTAGGATCAAGAATGTTGCACCGTCTTCCCTTTTGTTCAGAGTATTTACACCCCCGTTTAAGGTTTATTTATATTTTTAATCCCCATGTTATGTTCCTTATTTTTTGTGGAACCATGCTTTGTGTATCCTGCATTTTGTAATTGTTCCAGGGTGTAATTTATTTTGTTTGATGACATGGAAATAGATTTGTAGAGAAGACTAATAGTATATTTTTGTATTTGGTGGTGTTGATCCTAATGTTCTGTATCTATCAGTAGTAGCAGGTTTTGTAATATTTTTTTAATGTTAAATATATTTATGTTTAAACAATATTTTGTGTTTAAACCTAGTTTCCCATCTGCATTATTGTGTATTGATACCTTTATCACCGTGTATCATCCTAGTTCACTTTTTTGTTGAATATCCTGATGTTCATGCAGTCTGTCGTGAACATCCTTAATGAATATTATGTGGGTCCCCTTTTTAGCAATTCATTGTAGTCGACTTATCTTCGTTCCAGATAAAACATATTGTCGTACTATTGTTACTCGTACAGTACTGCAAACACAACCATAGTACAGTGATAAAGTTACAATGCTTTTAACTTAACTAAAGTACTACTATAGTCCTACTAGTACAAAATATGTTCATTACACAAACACTTCAATCATTTTGTCATTTTCCATCAGGTTATATGCATTTTTCAACAATACTTTTGATGTTTTTCCACATATCTTTTTGTATTTTGCAATTTTCTTATGTCTTACCTTTTGTTAAGGATACGTCGATCATATGTTACGCTATTTATATTTATTTCAAAATCGTACTTTTTTTTTGATGAAAATAGAGTTGTAATGAATACACACAAGGACCTGAATTAATTTAACCACATTATGTTATTACTCTTAAAATATTTATATTTCTTTGCATAGAACTATAAATATATTCATAATATAGTAACATAAACAAAAGTCACACTACGTTTTGTTCCATTGTTGTTATCTACTACTGTCACATTGTGCTTAAAAAATTTTCATCAGTACACAATGAAATAACACAACACATATTCATTCTACTATAATGTACATAAACAACTATAAAATAACACAATTTATATACATAATACATTATTAGTATAACATCACACACTAACATAATTACTAAAAGTACATAAATAAATCACTGGCCTTTAAATATTCAAACTACAAACCATAATTAAGTATTCAAAGTCAATAGTTGAGAATATTCCCCATCACCACCACCTAAAGTTAAATTCTGTCACCAAACTAAACAATAGAGTATTCCCAATGACTATCATAAACCATAATACAAATGCGTACGTCGAGTTCAAATTCATAGAAACATCACCCCATACACACTTCACACACACCACATTCATTCTACAACTACATTTTTTTGGATCCATAAATCACTCCACCATACGTTTATGATATTCTCCCGCTGCATTGTAGCTTTTTAGTTACCGTCTTTCCATTAACTTGGATCTCCGTATGAAAACAAACAATAACCCCACAATCAAGTAATGAAGCCTCCTGTTGCAAACAAGACACATTAAGTTGCTTGTTATCACTAATGCTTAATAAACTCTTCTTACTCCACGATTTTTCCATATAAGCTCCCAAACACTTCAACACATAATTAACATGTAAAATAATAAAACAAAAAATTTATGTTATGTTCACATATTGTGTGATCCAAATTCGTTTTGTGTACTATTTTCAGATATCTATTTTATAAAAAAAATCTCGTAATCATACTCACCACAATCTTTGATCTTTCTAAATGGACATCTTTCTTGCCCTTAGTCCTCGGTAACAATAAATTGTAGAAAGACCACATGCACACGTTCATGTCCAGTTTCAAAAGCGTCCAATGATTGGTCAAACAATACACAATTTGTCTTTTTCGTCAAAACTATTTACTAAATAGTAAATAATTGGTCACACTTATTAGGTAAGTCACAAATCTCATTACACATTACTAAAATGCAATACATATGACACAAATACGCTATAATTTAACATTCCATTCCATGTTCTCATCGACTACTAGTACTAAAAAAGTACAACTTCACAGTAATGGTTCTCAATTTTGAACTATAGTGCTGCATAGATAACAGTAGAACTATTGACATATCATAAGTTAACTTTTCATCTCTTCCAGAAACACAATGTAATAATAATGAACATATGGGTATTTGTCATATATTTTCCTTATTACACAACACCACATAACACATTGATAACATGCATTATTCACTCTCGCAAATATTTTATATCTTAATAATTTGTGGCTATAATATTATGCAGACCTTCAAGTTATATATTAGAACTAAAAAAACGTATTAGTAAGATTTATGTAATAGTGCATTCCCTATATCATTAGTGCATTTGCAAATACTACAGTTTTATGTAATAGTAGCACTATAGTTATCATTCCAAAACTAATTATACTATAAGTAGATCTATTGACATATCATTATTTCAGTTATCAATCATTTCAAAAACACAATGTAATGATAGTGAACATAGGGGTATATGTCATATATTTCACTCATTACTCAACACCACATAACACATTGCTAATATGCAATTCCACTATTACAATATTTTTTATCATACCAATCATTGACTATCAAATTATGGAGATCTTGAAGTTATATATTAGAACAACAAAAAATGTTGTAATACTTATTTTTTGGGTGCAGTGTTATCCATATAATAGTAGTGCATTTACTATGTCACTAGTGCTGTTGCAAATACAATAGTTTAACGAAAAAGTAGCACTATAGTTATCATTCCTATACCATTAATAATATGCCAAGTTTACTCAGAAGCAACTTTAATCAAGGGACTTTTTTAGGTTACCTTGATGTTTCCTAAATTTTGCATGTCTATTATCTTTAACGAATTGTGAATCTTTATCGTCAAAACTGCGAACACGACCTCTTCTCCTATCCATAAATGTCTTGTTTTATTAAAGATGTGGGACACATTGTTTTGGGAGCCATATGTCAAACAAGTAAGAACATCAAAATACTTTTTCAATTGTACACAAAAAATCATTGAATAACCCTTACTTTTTCAAGCACATATAAAAATCCAAAAAAATTATAGATAACTTTGTAAATTAAAAAAAACGCATCTATAAACCATAACTTAAAACTTTTGAAAATGACTACCCAGCAAACAAATTTTGATTTGAAAACCTCGGACATAAAAAAATAGCTTCACATTTGGGTTAGAAACAAACCTTAGAAAAAAGAAGGTAACATGGCAAAATCAACCGAAAAAGAACAACTATTTTGAACAAATAAAGATCAAGATGGTGAACAGAGAAAGATTAATTGAGAAACGCTAAGAAAAATAATATTTCAGACATTAATCGTCAATTCTGTGGATAAAAATCGGTAAAATGAACAGCTATTCGAAGAAATAAGTAACAATATTGTAAAAAATAGAGACATTCATAAAAAAAATGCAAAAAAAGGCTAAAAATCTTACCTTACTGGGTTCAATCGTCTTCAATAATGGAGGAATGCTTCGTTTTTCTGTGAGGAGGAAAATGAATTAAGAAACCCACCTTTTGAATTTGTTCCTTGTATACCGTTTCCATATTTCTCATTAATGACCCCTAATGTCAGGCGAAAAAGTAGTCTGCTACAGTTCCTTTTCAGATTGAACAATACGACACAAATCAAATATCAGAAGCATTAATTGTATTGGGGTGTGGTATATTACACATGTTTTTTACTCGAATGTAATTATTTTTTGTTTGATAACCTATTTATATTTTGACTCTTGTAAATGCACCCCAATATAAGCCACTCTAGAAGATATATGAAGGCATCAACTTGTTTGAAATTTGGATTAAAGAGAGAGAGAATAATTTGACACATGCAGGTGTAAGGAATGTAGTTTCTCAAATGTCAAAAAAGTGAAAAATGGGTTGAGATCGATTAATTATAGGAAATTTACTTCCCTTATAGTAAAAAATCTTAAAATTATGTATCCCATAACCAATTTTCTCTAAACCTTTTCAATAAATTTAAAAGGTCAAATATTGCTAATTTTTCAATAATAATAATAATAAATAAAATATTTTATTGAAAACATGAATTTCTTAGAGGAATCTAAAATGAGATAAAAAGTCATTACTTATCATATTAATGAGATAAAATACTCAAGTTGATCATTGCCTTTGCTGAGCTCGATCTCGCTTATTCACATTTAATAATTGAAATAGAGTTGGAATCGACTCACAAATGAATCTAACAAATTTTTATATATCATTGAAATTATAAGAAAATTCTCAAATATCAAATCAAGTCAAACTCAAAGTGACTCAAAAATATTAAATATATATAATAAATTAATAATACTCCAAGAGTGATTACTGATTATGTTGATTATGATAAAATCTTATATATATATATATATATATATATATACTAACTCATGAAATGTATGGTGGTTTTTATTTATTTTTTTGTCTTATTTTATTTGAGATTAAATTTTAAAAAAATGTGGTTCATGATGTGAATTAATATCCAATTATGACACTCTTAATTAAATTATTGGTACTTTAAATGTGTTTTTTCTTTTGAAAAATTAATATATTAAACTTAAATATTATAATACTATATTTTTTGTATTAAGTATGAATTATTTAAATAATAGTAAAAATAAATTTTTTCTTGACACTCCTAAACAATAATATGATATTCTAATCTCAATTCTTGCACATTTGATTAAATATTTGATATTTTAAAATTTTTTAAATTATTTTATGTCCAAGTGTTATTGTTTTTAGATGATTTCACTTGCACATAAATTATGAAATGTTAGAATGTTTTGCTTTAACCATTCTTATGTAATTTAAAAAAATTATTTAGAAAAGTAAGCTATATGGTGAATATTTTTTGAAAAAAAAATTCAAGTAAATGAGGATAATATTTTTACTTAAAATTATTAAGGTTGCATTTATTTCACTATTTATTCTGGAATAAAGTTGATTTTGGCACAATAAACTAGACAAGGAGGATGTTAATTTCACGGATTAAAAAATGGTTATTTGTCTGAACCAGTTTAAACCCTTTTTTAATCCATCAAAATTGGGCGGATAAACTCTTTGTTATTCTTCTCTCGGTGGTTTCTTCTTGTTGTGCATAATTTAGATAAATTAACACATGAAATTAAACATGAGTAAATATTGAAATATCGTAGGTTAACCAATTCTTATCACTCTTTGTTAAGTTAACCAATTCTTATCACTCTTTGTTAGGTTAACCAAGCTTAACTGTCGTCAAAAAGTGAGCACTCGTATAGAGAAAGTATTAATTTGTTAACATTAATTATTTTTAAAAACAAAGTTAATTACTTTACTGAAAATAATGATTTTACAAAGGAAAACTATTATGTGAACTCTTTTTCCCTGACATTGGTTTAAAAAGTATTAAAAATGTTACATTAAAGAGCATTAATTTATATACCATATAAAGTATTAATTTTTAATAATATTAATTATAATACTAAAGAATATTACTAATTTTATTAAAGAGTATTAATTATAAATCACCGGTTCACACATCAATTAAAGAGTTATGAATATAAAATTGCCAAAGTTTTGTATTTATTAAATGCAACATGCAATTTAAATACATATTTGAATAATTATAGTTATTTATATTGAATAGCTATGACTGTTTAACTATAACAAATAATCTTTTAATATTTAAAAATGCAAGTAAATTGTGGAAGAGATTGATGTATAAAATTAGGCTAAATTTCTTTTATTTTAAAATAATCTATTACAATAATTATTATATTACTGAAATATATTATATAGTATTACTTTAGCTTAGTATAGATTAAAATCAAATTCATCACAAAAAAAAAAAAAAAATCATCAGAAACTACAATATACGACCGCACCATAGCAAGAACCCAACCTCCACAAAAAATGGGATCACCATCCCACTATAAAGCAAGGATGCAAATAGCCCCCGCTTAGGCGCTTGGCGGCCCCTAGCGACCGACGCCTAATCCAAATCGGCAGAGGAAAACGGTTAGGGTATTAGGCCTCGTCTAGGCAGCCATAAGGAATAGGCGGAAATGGCGGACAGAGGAGGAGTAGACATATGTTTATTTAAAAAAATTTAAAGTTAAAGACAAATGTGATTATGTGAGTAAATAAATATTAAATAAAATAAATTAGTTAAAACTTAAAAGCTTAAACAAACTAAAAGAAAAGGAAAGGGAAAATTCAAAATAAAAAAAGAAGCAGCCGATCGTGACTTTGTGAGAAAGGGGAGAGAAAATCCTAGCTACTCCTACGCTGCCGGCGACTACAGCTTCCAGTCGCGCTGTCGGCCCCAGCTCCCAGTGTTGATTTTTCATCTAATGATGATGAAATAAATATTGATATAGAGTTTGAATCTGATGATGAATAGTGTGTATGTGGAGTTGAACAATAATTGTCTTTAGATGTTCTTCTTAGTTGAACTACTTATTAATTTATCCGTACGGTATATTTTGTTATTTTAGTATTTTATTTAGAAGTTGAACAATGTCATTTTGTGATGGTTTTGCATTTTATTGACTTGTTGTGTGTTGTGAAAAATGCATTTGAGTATTAGTTATATTTTAAATTTATAATTTATTGTATCATGTACATTTTTATAAAATACATGTTCGAATTTAAAAAAAAAAACTTGGTCCCGCCTAGGCCTCCTTGGCGTTTGGCCGCACTCGACCGCCCGATGACCAACAAACGTCATTTACACCCTTGATTTAAAGGGATCAACATAAATTATTTTTATTTATATATTTGGAATAAAAGATTTTAGGAAATGAAATAGTGGAATTGAACAAAAATTAAACTAGTGTAAGAATAATGGAAAAATAATGAGCATAAGTGGAATTACAATAAAAAAGAGGGACCTACGTAAACAGTTTATTTCGGCCGCCCCAATTTGTCGTCTCTCTCGTCTTCACCTTCCTTCCGTCGATCTTTTGTCTTTTGACTCCCCCTTTCTCTCTCTCTTATCTATTATAGTAATTTCACACGCTACCTTCATCTTCTTTATCCACCATTTATTTGTTTAATTCCTTAATCCCATTTTCTTTATATATATATATTCTCCCTTTTATCCCTCTTTCTTTGTTGTCATGTTTTTCATTTCTGGATCTTTTCTAAACACAACCCTCTCCTCTGCCTTGTGTTTCTTGCTCAGAGGATCACCAGCCCAGCAAACTGAAAATCTTTTTCTTGAAGAAACATCCTCTAATGGCGGGGAGCAATGAAGTAAATGCCAATGAATCCAAGGTAAGCCCACATATTTACTTCATTTTTATTTTCTTTTCTTTTTTTACTGAAATCGGTTTTAACCCTTCTCTGGTTCGAGTTTCTTTTCGAGAAAGAATTGATTTTTGAGTAAAGGGATTACTGATTTATGGTGAAAAAAAAAATGTCTCTGCCTTTAATTTCGAGGGTTTTTGCTGTATAATTGAAAAATCCCTGTATTTGTTTTTACGCTACTGATTTAGCAGTCCCCATAATCGATTATACGCTCGTGTGTTGGGTTTTTTATAGGCGGTTTCTCTACTTTCCAGTTTCCTTTCTTTTTTTGGATATGGAAGTTATTTTTTTTATTTACAGATTTTAATTACCTCACTAGGTCGATGATCATACTGATTTTGGTCTTCCTCTCTCTCTCTCTAATTTGCACACATTCAATTCAACCTCAACTCTGTTTTCTTGTACAGAGCATGGTTCCCCTCAACACATGGATCTTGATATCAAATTTCAAACTTGCCTACCATATGCTGCGGCGTCCCGACGGCACTTTCGATCGGGACACCAACGAGTTTCTCGATCGGAAAGTGCCCGCAAACGCCGTCCCCGTCGACGGCGTCTGTTCGTTCGACGTGGTTGATCGGGCCACCCGCCTCCTCAACCGGGTCTACTTGGCCGCCCTAGAAAATGGGGCGCCCTGGGGGATTGAGGAGCTGGAGAAGCCCTTGAGTTCAACTGAAATTGTGCCCGTGATCATATTCTTCCACGGCGGAAGCTTCGTCCATTCCTCCGCCAACAGCGCCATCTACGACACCCTCTGCCGCCGCCTCGTCAAGACCTGCAAATGCGTCGTCGTTTCGGTCAACTATCGAAGGTCGCCCGAGTATAGGTACCCATGTGCTTACGAAGACGGTTGGGCAGCCCTTAAGTGGGTGCATTCGAGATCATGGCTCAAAAGTGGGGTGGATTCTAAGGTCCACGTGTACTTGGCCGGAGATAGCTCCGGCGGGAACATCGCCCATCATGTTGCCGCTAGGGCGGCGGCGGAGGAGGAGGTGGAGGTGTTGGGGAACATCCTTCTTCACCCCTTGTTTGGGGGGCAAGAGAGGACGGAATCGGAGAAAAGATTGGATGGGAAATTCTTTGTGAAAATTCAAGATAGGGATTGGTATTGGAGGGCGTTTTTGCCGGAAGGGGAGGATAGGGACCATCCGGCGTGTAATGTATTCGGGCCGAGGAGCAGCCTCCTCCTCGACGGCGTTGATAAGTTCCCGAAGAGTCTAGTGGTGGTGGCAGGGTTGGATCTACTGCAAGATTGGCAGCTAAGCTACGTCGAAGGATTGCAAAAATTGGGTCGGCAAGTGAAGCTTCTTTATCTTGAGATGGCAACAATTGGCTTCTATTTCTTGCCCAATAATGATCACTACCATTCGTTGATGGACGAAATGAAGAGTTTCATCCACCCTCACTCCTCATGATACCTTACTTAACCTCTCAATTTTTACTTAACAAGACATGGTGATGGTGTGTAGTTATATATATTACTCCTTTTTTTGTTGATGATTTGTGGTGGTTTCTTGGATTGGGGATCGGGTTTCTCCGCCCTCGTCTCCTTCCGTATTAATTGGCCCTCGACCCGTAATCGAGTTAAGGGGTTGTTGCCCCCTTGATGAAAAGCTAATTTAGTAGTACATGGATTGGGGAGATCCATGGTGTTGTCATGTGTAATATTACATATATAGTTTTTTTTTTGGGGGTTTATATGTAAGTATGAAGCCTTGTATTTACTAGGAGTAGAATGGGATGTGTATTTATCAACATCTGACTCTGTAATATGTAGCTGAGAAATTGAATTTGAGGGCAAATTAATATATGAAAAGGTGTTGGTTCTATTCTGTGTTTTGTATAATCATTGAATCTAGTTTTGAACAATTTATTTGTGCAAGAAAATGAAGATGGGGCCAACCCAAATTTGACCATCAAGGTAGGAAATCTTGTGTAGCATATTTATGTTGTCACTATGTGAGTTTCTTGCAAATTCATCCACCACTAATATCTCTACTTGCGAATAAACTGCAACTCTCTCCAAGTGAATCTTCTCTACTTCTTTCAGAGAGAGAGAGAGAATGAAAGAGATTCATTTCATGCATACCATGATGGACTATAATTGGGGTGTTCACTACCTTAAAGCAAACAAAGAAGACGTATTGTTTCTTTCTTTTTTTTTTCTTTGAAAGTTTGTTTGTTTCTTTAATTAGACATCTGCTACAAAATTCACAACAGCGTTTTAGAAAGTGGTGGACCATAGAGTCCCGTTTGTCTTTGCCCCCCAAAGCCAAAAGCAAAGAACCCCGTCCACCAAAGAAGGCCATCACAATCTTGCCCCACCCAAACACGCCCCTCCCCCCCCCCCCCCCCCCACCCCACCATAATAAAATTAAATATAAAACATATATATATATATAATATGAGAAATTGAAATGATTGGACATTAGTCCAAACAAGGGGATCTCAGCAATCATAAGAGTTTGATTTGATTAAATGTTGGTTGGCCTAGATAGTTTCTTGTAGATGGGATCAACTATCAACTCATATTTTTTTTGGAGCTTTTCATTAGTTGTAATAAATCACAATCAAACACCCCTCATTTTTTTTTACAAGTAATAAGTTTCTTTAAATCGTGCAAAGAAAAAGTAAATTTAATTATTTTTATTTACTATTTTAATGAAACAATTAATAAATATTAATATAAAAATAAATTTTACAGTAGATATAATTCCATTTCTTAAGACACAAATTAAAAGTTATAGATTAGACATAATAGTCCACGTTGTTATGGTTACTGAGACATCGTAATCAATGAAATGCAAGAGGAAAATAACCTAAAGTTAAACGTATTTAGACTATGAAAATGTTGGCTAATAATTTTATGAACCCTCCAAAAAAAAAAAAAAATTTTTTTTGAAAGGAAACCTCCAAAAATATTGACTATATACATATATTTTAATTTAATTGCATAAAAGATCTTGTAAAACCTCTCTTATAATTATTTTTTATCGTTAAAGTTAGTTGTTATTAGTTAGTTCACCAAATTTCCAAACACTCCTAGAATTATCTCCAAATTAATCAACCTAATATCTCCCTTAATTCGTTCGCAGATGAAATCGAATCCGGATCATTCACTCAAGTGAAGAGCCCGATGGTTAGATGACCTAACCCACCTGGTTAACCTCTCTTATAAACTATTCTAAGCAAAAATAAGATAATCAAAATTTATTTTCAGGAGTTTCACCGTCCAACTTAAAAAATTTGATGTTATTATGATATACTCATTTATATTTATGGAATAGTCAACACAAAGCTCATAAAATGCACAATTTTAAATAAATTTCAACAAGGCACCTCTTGAACATAAAAAAAAAAAAAAAGAAACTTGTCTATTCCTTCGAATGGAGGAAAAATCCAAAAAAAGAAAAAAAATGAAGGTAGTGTGTAAAATTCAACAAAAATGTTAGGACCACATTGAAAAAAACCCCATATTTAAATTTTAGTTGTTGGGATTGGTTTAAGCAAGAGTGAATGAGCACTAAATGGTAAAATAAACCAGCTAGCTAAGGCTGAGACAAACATGGACACAAAATGATAAACACACACTCCTGTTTCACCTTTGACTTTTTCTGGAATTATGTCTTTACTCCCTCAACAATGTCTTGATTATAATAACTATCACTTTTGGATTATCTAAACAATTATTTTATAAATCTTGCTGCTTTCACAATTAAATTATTCTCTACCCTTTGTTGTTGTGTCTTGTAATGCTTTGTCTTTTTCATGTGACTGATTAGCTGTTTTTTTTTATTAAAAAAAAATAATTTGTGGTGGTTTTTTAGGACAAAGCCTGGGGTCGTTGTCATTAATTTGGGTGCTAATTATGTCTTTTTAAATGTTTCTTTTTTAATTTTGGTTTGTCGGCATCCATCTCTTTGTCGTTTATTACTCGTTCAAAATTCGCAGCGGCCTGTTTCGACTAGGTTCATGCTTGCATGACATTCGTCTAATTTCTGTCTACCCATCATTAATCAATGTTCATTTCATTTTAACATCTCTCAAGTAAATTAGAAAAAACTTCGCCGTTTGTCTTGTATGCATTAAATATATCGTGCAATACAAGTATATTACTATTTATTACTAAAATTATTATTGAAAATGAAATTTAAAAAATACACATTTCAGTACTCATGAAAAAATTGTCAAAGGACGGAATGCCTCTTTCATAGTTCTAATTCCAAAAAAAAAAAAAAAAAGAGAAAGGGGCATGAATTATCATATTATCGCCCAATTTCTCTTATTGGATGTCTAAATAAAATCATTGCTTAAATATTGACTACACATTTGAGCAAGGTTTTGGATGGGGTAATATCTGAAAATCAGTCGGCATTCATGGGAGGTAGACAAATTTTGGATGGAATTGCGTATCTGAATGAGGCAATAGATGAGGCAAATAAAAGAAAAGCTGGAAGAATTTTTTTTTTAAATTGATTTTTCAAAAACTTATGATTCTGTCAATTGGGCATATTTGGAGGACATGATGAGAAACTTTAATTTTTGTGAGAATTGATTCGGTGGATAATGGAGTGTGTGACCTCAATTTCAACCTCGGTTCTGGTTAATGGTAGCCCATCAGGTAATTTTAATTTGGAGAGAGGCTTGAGACAAGGAGACCCCTTATCTCCCCTTTTTTTTTTCTAATTGCGGTTGAAGGGCTGAACTCGCTTATCTCTAAGACAATTAACATTAGGGAGTTGGATCCAACTTTAATTAGAAAAGAAAAGATCATTCTATCATACCTACAATATGCAGACGATACAATTTTTGTGTGCACCAACAAGGAGAAGAACATTGCTATGTTGAAGTTTGTATTGAGGAATTTTGAGCTAATTTCAGGTCTTAAAGTGAACTTCGATAAAAGCTGACCAGTCAAGCTTGGCAAATATACTGTTAAGAGTAGGGTGCAAAGTTGGGCAGCCTCCATTTTCATATCTGCGATCAAAGGTGGGAACTAATTCACACTGCTCTAATTTGTGGTCGTGTTTGGTAGATCGAGTTCGACGTAGATTGGGTGTTTGGAATGATAAGAACTTATCGTTGGGTGGAAGAGCTACTTTGCTTCAATTTGTTTTGTCAGCAATTCCAACGTATTGTTTGTCCTTTTTAAGTTACCCAAAAACCTTCGAGTGCGTTTGAAAAACTACAAAGAAATTTTCTTTGGGGGGAAGTGAGAATAACTCAAAAATTCATTGGGTAAGTTGGGAGGATATTTGTATTGATAAGTAGTGAGAGGGGGATGGGAATCAGGGATTTAAAGGGTTTTAATAAGGCATTGCTTAGTAAATGGGTATGGAGGTTTTAGTTGGGTGTTGATAAAAGATTACATTACTGACTAAGGACGAGCTAATAGCACTTGATCAAAATAATAAAAATCTTAAGCACAATGAGATTAGTGGCGAGCAAAAGAAGACTGAGTCAGCAAGCCAGTAGGGCTAAGTCAAAGCTGCTCGCTACCTTGCTCACCACATACCCTTGAAGATGCAAAGTTGATTTGTCCACTTGCTTACCCATCTTCCTGAAACAGAAGAGGTACAAGTCAGGGTTGCTCGTTCGGCTGCTCGCACTACACCTTGATTAATACCGATAGAACAAGTAGTCAAATCAAGAGAGTAAAGCAAGCAAGACTGCTCGCCCACTACCCAAGAGGGAGGCGAGCACCACAGAAACCACCTCTCAGTCAAGGTTACCCGCTCCAATCGATGTGCCCAAATAAGATGGCTTTACAACAAGTCCTAGCTGCTCGCCCAGAGACCCACATCATCACAGGAGATGAGGCGAGCAGACTAGAGGGCAATTTAGTCTTTATAGGATTATTAGGTGTACTAAGGCTTAATAAAATGACAAGTGTTAGGACACTTGTCATAAATTTAAGCAAATTAGTCTAATTAAGTGCCACATCATCCATGCAAGCCTATAAAAGGGCAAATGTAACCATTTGTAAAAGATTCCAATTTTAGAAGGACAAAGCAATATTCTTACACTTTCTCTCTCTACCCTATTTTATATTTATATAATATCAAATTACTCCAACTTAGAATTATTGTTTGGGTGATTTTATTAGTATTATCGGCCACATAATCAATCTCATTAGGAAAATCATCCAAAAATTTGACTTTAAAGGAAGGATGGATTCAAACCTCAGTCCAATTGAAAATTCAAAAAGAGAAGTTTGAAGACTTGAAGATATTCTTCAATTCTTCGAAAACCTTGATTCAAATTCCATAAATTGAGAGAGAAATTAAAGAAGCCAGGAAGTAGAAACAAAGAGTGAGTAAGTGAACATCTTCAAGTGCATGTGTGCAAAGGATTACGATTCTTTACATACACGACTAGAAAAGGTGTTATTCCACACATCCCATATCTATGAAAAGTGAACTTTTGAAAACCAAAGGCTAGAAATTTACCAACAATGAGGCATGCCTAAGAGAATTCACACGGAGAGTCACGTATTACTTCGATGACCAGGAGGTGGAAAGGAAGAGTCACCTAAGGATATCGATCAGCAGCAGGACCTTGAACACGCCAGAGTCAATGGTGCTAGAGTCAATGCTCAAGACGCCAGAAGACGTTCAGCGAGCAATGGCCACGTTAAGGGAAATTCAGAGGCAACAAGCACAAGTTGCTCGCCCACTTGTGATCTAAGTCGTCCCCACAGAAACAAGGCGAGACACTACTCGCGAGCAGACAAGGACTGCATACAAAGCCCAAGAACAAAGGGCGAGCAGTGGGAGAGCACGCCAACCAAATCTAAAAGGAAAACAAAAGGTGGGCGATCGGTTGGGTACTCAAAGACGGCGAGCAGGAATATCCCAGCCAGGAGAGATCCAGAGGAAGTCTCTAAGAAAGGCTAGGGAACTCATCGATGGGAGGGGGGCGAACAGGCCCCGGTGACCCACAAGAACGTATGTATCAATCAGAAACACATGCCCAAAGAAGACCTGTGAAAGAAAGGCTTAGACATCAAGCATCTGAAAGATTGGGCCCACATAGGGCAAGCAACCTAGAGTGACTGCTAGAAGTGAGAGACTGCAGGAAGCTGCTCGCGAGCGAGCAGTACATCCTGAACAGCCTCGAGGAGGGGAGTTATCTCTCAGCGAGATAGAGAAATTAAGGCGAGTAGTGAAGGACCTGAGCAAGCAGGTGGCGAACAAGGAAAATGTGGAGACTCTAACTTCCTTACCAACGTCCCCTATCAACGACAATCTTGACAGCACCAATACAAAAAAGATACAGTTCCCGGCTATAGCCCTTTACGAGGGGGAGTCAGATCCCAAAGTTTACGTATCAAAATATGCGGACTTCATGATATTAATGGGAGCTTCAGATGCCACCCAAAGCAGAAATTTTCCCTTGACTTTGGGAGATAGGGCCCACAGACGGTTCTCTGCTTTGGCACCAGGATCCATCCAGTCCTTTGGACAACTTACTCGAGAATTTCTGTCACACTTCTCTGAGTTTGGAACGTACCTAACACAGAAACATAGGTTGGCAAATGTTACGCAAGGTGCTGAAGAGACGGACCAATAGTACTTGGAGAGGTTTGACAAGATCCTGCTAGAAGGTGAACCCGTCAGCGAGGACACAAAGATCGTGACAGTGTTGGCCGGACTAAAAAAGGGCACGAATCTATGGAAAGAAGTGCATGTAACATGCCCGAGAACATACGTTGAATTCCGATATAAGGCCGAAGTTTATTTCGTAATGCAAGAAGCTCTCCAGAGAGAATTAGGCACAGAAGCTGAGGGTAAGAAGAACAGGAAAAAACCGGGCAGTGGATACAAGGCCCCGAAGAATTTAAAATCATTCGCAGATAGGGCTGAGTATAAAGAGAAGTTAAATCAATTACTGACCACTATTATAGAACAAATGTATACTTCCGTGAACGATCGGGACATGCTTTTGGCTCCCCGGAGGATCCGGCAAGACAGAAGCAAGCTAAATCCAAATAAGTACTGTGCATACCACCATAGCATCGGCCATTTCACTAGTGAATGCCGAGACTTGTTGAAACAGCTCTGTAAATTCTACGAGGATGACAAATTAACAGAATTTATAAAAAAAAGCATCGAAAAAGAGACAGAGATCGGCCTGACACGAAGAATCAGAGAACGTGGAAGAAAGCAGTGAAGAAGACAGACGACCAAATAGACAAGTTAAAAGGGGACCTCCATCACATCGAGAGCCTAACAGAGAAATCTTGGTATTGGAGGAAATGGATCCTGCTGGGGAATGACTGATGAGAGACCACCTCCTTCAAAGAGACAGAAAAAAATAGAAATAAGGGCAATCAACCAGGTGCAAGAAACCGGCTCGGGATTAAAGGTGCCCACAAGACCGACAACAGAACTAGTATTTTCTCAAGTAGACTTGGAGGGAGTCCTCACACCCCAAGTATTACGCTGTATAATCTCTAATACAAAAAAAGGCTTGGAGAACTCACAATTTTCTGCTTAGAAAGTGGTTAAATGAGCTCTCCAAGCGACATCTATGCAAGTTTGGAGAGTTGTTATGTAACAGCTTTAAAAAATTGACTTAGAAAGCGGTTTAAAACCGCTATCCAAGAATTCACCTTACAGAGCGGTTCTTTACCGCTCTCCAAGAGTATCTGATTTTATTTAATATTTAACTTAGAGAGCGGTTTATAACTGCTATCTAAGGTTATTTTAAAAAAAAAATTATATTTCTTAGTATTAGTGCACTAATATTACCGCAGTTAGTGATTGAGAATTAAGCTTTGAGGGGACGCAATTATCTCAGATTATTCTTCTTTGAATTGGTCAAGGAATGAGACTCAATATATATGCAAGCAGTTTCGTACAAATTATTCTTAATGGCAAACCACCTCTTAAATAAGTCAAGCCATAATGGATATATACCTTCCTTATTATCAAATATATATATATATGCCATAGCAAATATAGGCAGCAGTAACATACCTTTCTTAACATAGCAAATATTTTCAACAAACATAGGCAGTAGTAACATAGCAAATATTTTCTAGGCCATTCACTACAAATTAATAATGGGTCGAAAAAAATCACAAAAAACGGGCTTAACAATTAGATATAAAATAATAATTTGGCCCCCCACCATGAAATTAAAGCCGAATCTTCACGTTCTCCATTGCAAATCGCAACAACCGTCGACAAGAAGCCTAATCATCGTTTGGAACTCGCCCAGGCCGCCACTGCTCCCCGACTTAATTCACGCCCAAACTCGGTTCAACGCACCGATTGAAGCCAAAGGAAGAAGATTTTGTGTGGTGGCCGTCAGATCTACGGACGGCTGTGGATGAATCAATTGTTGTTGGCGGCGAAATTTTGTGTGGCGGCCATCAGATCTACGGACGGCGGTGGATGAATCAATTGTTGTTGGCGGCGATTTGAATTTCGTGTGAGGAATCGGTGGCTGCGATAGTGACGGAGAGTGGCTTCTGGCGGCGGCCTTCAGCGGTGGCGCAGCGAGATCTAGGGCATTTTACTGAGAGGAAAGAGAGGAGAGAGTATATATATGTACTGCGTTTTACAAGAGTGATGAGAGAGTATATATATAAGATTCTGCGTTGGTGCCCTATATTGGACGTCATAGCGGTTTTGAACCGCTTTAACTTTATAGCGATTCTTAACCGTTTCGCCTCATAGCGGTTTTGATCCGCTTTAAAGTATTATAGCGGTTCTAAATTGCTTTTTAAGATATATTTTTTTAATATTTTTTTTGTGTAGCTGTTTTTAACTGCTTTCTAGTTATTTTTGTTTATTTTTAATTATTTTCGTATTTGTTTAGAAAAGTCATTAGCAAATAAACACTTTAAATGAAACTATGCAAAGTATCATTTGTAGTAGTGAATACTCCATTTTTTCATCCTACAAAATCAATCTCCTACTTTTTATGATACTAGTAATCTCCCATCTATTAATCAAATTACAATCATATCAAAACCTAGAAAATCATAACTCTTAAATATACATAAAATTACACACACTTCATATTGCTCGTTAGATTTCAAATTCCAAAACAAAATCACCAAAGTTTTCGAGGAACACATTAAAATATTGTATAATGAAAGAGAGAAATATTGTCTTTTGAGAAACAACATTTACAATAATTTCTATTCATTTTCATTTATCCTTAAATGCTTCGGTAGAATAAAACATTTACAATAATTTCAATGCATTTTTATTTAGCCTTTTATGGTTTGGAAATTAATTTCGGCCACAAAAAAGTTGTAAATTTTTGTAAAATAATCATTTCACTTGGTGGGGAGTGTACATAAGCAAAGTGGTCCATTTGGGATAATGAAAATGAAACTGGTCCAACAAAACCAAACGTGCAAGACATTCCTCTAAATAAGCAATTGATTTTGGTTTTATGAACGTACAAATGTGCACATAAATCCAAACTTGTATTCAACACCTTTAAAAAATGTGTTTTTTTTTTTTTTACTTATTTTCAAAATAATTATTTCCTAAAATACAATGGATATGTTTGTGATTTTAGGTTAAGAATCCCAAAAATAATTGTCAAATGTAATTAAAAATTGAAACCTAATGATGTAGATTGAATTGCACGACCCACACTAATTTGCACAAAAAATATATGCGAAGCTATCAAGTACTATAATCTATTAAACAAAATATAACCATTTGTAATAGATGATACAAAGAAGTCACATGAAACAACAAATATTTGCTGACGGCCTAACTGCGGAGTTTGGGCTTCACTTTATAGTTTATATTTGGGCACTATTGTGTAAATTATGGCCCAAGTAGCCCATGGGTTGGCGTAAAAGGATGGCCCAGGTTATATGCACCTCCATCTGAGGGTAGTACACACACAAGATGTGAACATAAATTAATTTTTTTATCGGTAAATGTAAGTTGTTAGTAGTTAGCTTAGTACACCAAGTCTCGAACACCCCAAGAATACTCCAAGCCAACCTTATATCTCCCTCCTAATTCGTCCCCAAAGGAGATCGAACCCGGATCACTCACTCAAGTGAGGAACCCGGTGGCCAGGATCGAACACACATTATCTGATGAGTATATACTCAAAAAGAACCCTAACTTACTCCTTATAGATTTATTACTATTAGAGATTTGAGTGCACCCACCCACCACTCTTTTGGAATTTTTTTTTGAAAAGATCTCAATTTTTCGATCAAAAATTTTGAACAGGAAATTTTTTTTAAAAATCATACTAATTTTTTTTAAATATTCAAAATTAACAATTTTCTTTTTCTTTTTGGAAAAAAATCAAAATCTATATTGTTTTGCGGAAAACCAGAATCGTAACTTATACAGTGTGAATATTTTAAAAAAGCATGTGAACATACACAACCGATCGGAATGTGAGTGATGAGAGTAATGAATGGGATTAGAGATGGTGACAATGCTCTCTTCTTTCTTCAAGTGGGTGAATGACAAATTTATGAAAAGTGGTACATGACAAATTAAATTTTCATTATTAGGAATATTTTCATCTTTGTAATATGTTATTATTAGCTTTTTTTGTATTTGTATCAATTTCCATTCATGTGGGGGATTGTTGGAATATCTGCTCCTCAAAGAGAGCTTCGATTGGGTGAATGAGAAATTGAGATTTTAAGTTTGTTGTAACAAATGAGAAAAAAATGGAAATAAGAAATGAAGGGAAAAGCTAAAAACATTTATACTACATTGGAAAATTATTGTTGAGGAAGTGAGTAAATAAGAAGAAATTCATCCTCAACTTGTAAGGAAGTTATGCGGTTATGCTCCTCCACACTCTACGTGTGCGTGCAGGGGGGTTGCAAATCATGGCTGAATTTGGCCTAAAAACCTCAAACTTGTGTGTGGGTGCGACCTACATACACGAATGTCACAATGATTTGGTGACGGATTGACAAGCTAAGTTTTGCATAAATTTTATTTTCCTATTTTTGTCCTGAGATTATACTCTCCTGAGGAAAGTCCTGAGTACTCTCCTGAAAAGAGAAAAATCCTGAGTGGATCCTGAGAGGCGACTTCAGGCCAGCTACCATAATTAAATTTCTACAGTTACAACACGTTCTGAATCTTAAAAAATCCCGAGTTAATGCAATTAATTCTGACATTTTTCCGGTTACGGTCAAGACTCTTTATGACTCTTTATGGCCACGCTCCAACAGTCATTTTTTTTAATATTATAAATAGTATTCTGGTGTGTTGCAAGAAACACGAACAACAAAAAATACAGAAAGCTTGAGTGGAAAAAATACAGATACTTTTCCGGCATTTGCCACCTTCCTTAGCTTTAATTCTGCTATTTTTGTTCTTACTCCGGTGATATTTCGAGCAATATTTCGGTTCATTTAAGCAAGATATTGTGCTATATCGTTGCTTTCATCGTTGTATCCTGAGAAATAAGTGTTCCACTGATTCACTAAGTATCTAGAGTGAGGGACATTATTTGTTTTAAGGAAATCGTGTCTTCACGAGCCTCAATTTTCCATTTTTATTTTTTTATTATATTTCAGCCATCGGGTGCTATATTCCTACATTAAGTAAGCTCTAAAGAAAACGTGGTTGAGTTATTGCATAATTATTGCTCAAGACTACTTTAGAGAAACATCTTAAAGGAATTGAGATGTGTAAACTTTCTGAGCTCATTTCATAGATGTACATACTCGTTTGGAAGTGTAGACTTCAAGGGAAGTCTCAACATAAGTGTGTTACAACTCATTTTTCCTTCGACTAAAATTTATTTTTCTTATTGAGATTGTTACTTAGCAAGATTTTTATCGACACAACATTCATGCACCATTCATCCTTTTGATTTTGCACAAGGGGGAGTGTTGAAGAAAATTATATTTATGTGCCTTCATCAAAAGTAATTGATTGAGGAATAGTGTAGTCATTTAATTATGTACAATATATCCGTGTAACCCTAGTTTGTAACTATATAAAGGGATCTCATACACAAGAAATATTGGAATAATCTTCTGGCTTGGTACACCTCCAGACGCAGTCTTTCAGATGAAATGAATCAATAAATCTTTGTGTTCTTCATTTATTATGTTTTCTGATTATCCTAAAACAGATATTATAATGTACTTGAGTTGTTAGAGTATCTCCAACATTGCGCTAGAACCCGCGCTATCTTCACACTAGAGCAGAAAATTATCTCTAATCAACAAAATCGTATCTCCACAATAGCAAAGTATGAAGTGAAGAATGGTTCATATATGTTTATCTCTAATATTTATGATTTGGTATGTCATCCTAACTACATTTTCATTAATCCTTTTAGTTATTAAAAGTAGGCAGATTAGTAATTACTCCCTCCGTCCCAAATCTACTTTCACACTTTCCTTTTTCGGACGTCCCATATCTTCTTTCACACACCATAAATGGAAATAAATTATACCTACAATACCCTCAAAAGTTCAACCAATTTACAAAATTGCCATTAAAAAAGTCCCACTATATTCCTTAATCAGCCTAATTAGAACACCATTTAATTAACACTTCCTACTTAAATTAATTAACCCAATCCAATTAAAATAATGTTAGTCAAACCAAAATAAACAAACCCACCTCACTTTCTCACATCAGTATCTCGATTCTTCCATGAAACCCTAGTTCATACGCCTCTTTTCATCATTTTCTCTTCATCTCCGAATCTGAATGTATCTCCTCTCTGTATGTAGATATCATCTCTCTCTCTAATCGATCTACTCTCTCAATAGATCTCATCTCTCAATCGATTGTGGTTGTAAACCCTAATTCATAGCTCAAGTTGTTAACGCCTTTTTTTCGATTCTGAGGTCGACGACTCAAATCTTAAGTGGATACCCTCCGATTCTGAAATGGATTTAGCATCCAAAGTCCTCCTTGATACAGAGGATAACAGTTTTGTAGCTGAAACATTTATGGAGGTCTACGGCTCAAATCTTGAGTGGATACCCTCCGAATCTGAGTCGGAGTTGGCATCGTTGATGGTTCATGATTCTGGGAATGATACTATTGTTCCTGAAACTATGGTGGATTTGATACCCTCCAAATCTGATTTGGAGTTGGCATCTATGGTGGTCCCCGATTCGGATGAGGAACTATATGTACCTGCAGCTCCTTGGGGTTCTTATGAAAAAATTACTGAGGATATGGAGAAATGGCTTTACGAGTTTATCTGCATATGAGTTCCAGGTTATAGGTACATTTTTTTTCCTCATGTATATATTTTCTGTGATGAAATGTCTTTGGATGTTGGTTTTATGTGAAAAAATGTCTTTGTTTTTTTTTTTTTTTTGACAGAAAATGCCCTTGGATGTTCAGTTTTTTGTGCATATTTGTGATAAATTGAAGTGAAATGAGTCTGAATGTTGATTTTCTTGATGAGAAGCCTCTGCATGTTGGTTTTATGTGATGAAATGCCTCTGTTTTTTTGGTTTTCTGAGAGGAAATGCCCCTGGTTGTTCGGTTTCTGTGATGAGATGCCTTTAAATGTTGATTTTTGTGCATATTTGTGATGAATTGAAGTGAAATTGTTGGTTTATGCACATATTTAGTCACCACTAGGTTTATCCTAGTTTAGGAGGCTTAGGACATGTTGATGGAACCTGTCTTATAGCCACCACTAGGTAATTCCTAGTTTAGGAGATTTGTGACATGTTCTTGAAACTTGTCTTCTTGTCACCACTAGGTTATTCCTAGTTAGGAGACTTGAAACCCAATGATGAAAATATTCTGAGGGTAATAGTTTAACATACATTCATATAACTTGAAAACATAAAATTTGTTTACAGCATAAACAACTCCTAAACATATGTGGTCCTGTGTTTAGGCTGTAACCATCAAAAGAGTGATCACATATGTAATCTAAGCAAAAAGTGATTACTTATGTGACCTAAGCAAAAAGTCACATATTTGATCTAAGAAAAAAGTGATCAAATATGTGATCTAAGAAAAAATTAGGCTCCTAAACATCTATCCTTCTATCCTTAGACCATGTGTCAAAAGTGAGCCCTTGAACCTGTCCATTTTCCATAAGGAATTGTATGCATTCCCTTAGAAGGTCTTCATCAACTTCTATGGTTTTTGGCAATCTTTCTTGCATCAACAACTTGCTTTGCCCATATGTGGAAGCTGAAAATTGTTGTGACCCTTGACCTTTAAAATTTCAATTAAACAGATTGTAAGCTTAGAAACACATTGTTAAGTGAGATGGTTGTGAATTGATCAAAAGCAACCAACACATTTGTAACCAACTCATCCACTTTATAAGAATCTGTGTCCACTTGAAGTGATTGAATTGCTCTAAAAAACCCCAAATCATTTATGTTTGTCTCAGGGGAGTTTGGGGGTTGGCATACAAGTATTATGTTGAATCCATCTGAACTTGCAGCTGCCCTAAAAGCTGGATCATTATTGGTTATATGTGGTCTTGCATTGTCTTGTTGTATGTAGATCGTTTTGCTTGAATTAGTAGGCAATTTTGCGTTAATAGCTGGTATAATCTGCAAAATGAAATATATATGCATGTTGTAACTAGATGATGATAATTTTCTGACAGTTTTTTAGACTTTAAACATATTTTAATGTCACCAACATGTTTAAATAACATGTTTTAGGAGACTTAAAATATGTGTAAAGTCACAAATAGGATTGAATATCTTATTTTAAACCATGTACATGCCGACCTGATTCAAAAGATAATTTTTTATAACATCTTTGGTGATTGATGCGATTGGTTTGGTCACCATTGTACCCCTAACCATATTTCTTGAGTTCCTTGCTGCTGGTTCTGTGTATGTTTGGGGGTTTTTTTGTCATAACTACAATTGCATACTGAAAGTTTTTGCTGACTTGGTTGGTGAGAAATGAATGCAGGATTTATGAAGCATATCCCTATTTAAGAAGATAAGTGAAGGAAAACTAGTTGAAAAAGTGAAATCTGAAAAGGAGGGAATTTTTGGAGGGAATTTAAGTGCCCTGATGATGAAATGTATCTGAGGGGTTAACTTAAAATTTTCAAATTTATTAAGATCAGTATTGGAGCTAAATGTATTCAGCTGTACGTATTTCAAGTTTGTATTTTAATAGGAGTGTGTTTTTTCTGTTTGTTAATTAGTTGTAGAAATTTGGAAGATTTAATTTAATACAGTTGTATTCAGCTAGTATTAAAACTTTAATTTTGTCTATTCGGTTTTTTTTACTGTTTATCAGGTTTGACCGCCTTTTTTTTGTGGAGATTAACTTTAATGATAAAGGTTAATCTCCACCAACAAACCCCCAAAAGTCAGGGACCCCACCACCTTTATAGCTGTTTATTGGTTGCTATGCCCAGAACTACACTGAAAGTAGTTCTGGGACAGAGGGAGTAATAAACATTAATGAGGACTAAATTTAGCTTTTCATTAAACATTCAAGAATATATGAAGGTTTAGGTTTGTTACTTATAAAAGACCTTATAACAATATGGAAAAACATTTGGACAACACTGAAACATGGTCACAATATACAAATTGCAACAATGGGCTTTGGGGAACTTTCAGAAGACAACAGACAACTCTGGCAAGAACCAGAGGTCAACTTGCACAAACTTGGCCAAAGGGGGCTCCGATCCTCAGATGCTCAAATCAGCCAAAACTTGTTGGAATGAAAGTAATATAAATTGTTGTAATGAATGTGTTTTACTAGGTAAAGTCATACCTTTTGAAGAATGATTACATGGTATTTATGACTGAATGTCTCTGACAGACAAAATAGTAAGTGTTGACTTAACATTAATTTGTTCTCTTTCATCAAGAATGAAATATTATTTCTTAGGGTTAATTTTATAAAAATACATCACCTCTTACTCAACTTTCAATTTAATTTTGGGCTTTATGATTATAATTAAAAGGCACAACCTTTTAAAAAAATTCAATCCGATACATACTTTTCATCTCCGACCGGCAATTGATGATGTATCTCGCCGGAGTGAGTAAAAGTTTGTCATGCTGGCGTGCATGCATAAAATTTAGAAATTCAAACCTCCAGTATTGCGATTTTTCAGAATTTGGTATGATTTTGGGCAATTTTTCTAAGGTATTTGGGTTTTTTTAAGTGTTTTGTGAATCTAATATTGAACGCTACAAACATATAAGAACATTTTTCCCTTTTACAGTCAGAAAATATTTTTAAATAAAAAGTATTGTTATTATATATATGTGAATATGATATATGGTTTGCAAATAAACAAATAAAAATATAATTAAATGTGTGTACGTCAATGTGGTAAATTTTCACGCGCTCCAATATGACACGTTATCGGTTGTTGATCGAAAATAAAAAAATATGTATCGAATTAAAATTTCTTAAAAGTTCAGGCTTTTTAATAATAATCGTGAAGCTCAGAATTAGATTGAAAGTTGAGTAAAAAGTAGTGCGTTTTTATAGAATTAACCTTATTTCTTATTAGAGAGCTGATATCAAGGAACTGTTATCATGGAGAACTCATAGAGCTAATATCAAGGGATTGATTTTATGGAATTATAACTATGGAGCTATAATCATGGAAACACGATTAAGGGCATCATATCCTTGATCTACTCAGATTTATAGCAAAATTATGTGAGTCAATTTTTGTTAAAAATAAGAGAAGACTTGAGATAGAGTCTAATTTGTAGTCACTCAAACTTTAGGAGCTCGAGAGACAGAGTTCAGAGATGTCCCACTCTAAGGCATAAGAGTTGACATAGGTTATTAAAGGTTGTCGGAGAAACTTTTTTCACGTCAAGACTAAGGATGATACAAATATCGTCCAGCTCTGCCAGTGACGTTGTGAGCTTAATTCAGTTTTGGCAAACTATGAACTAGCTAAACAAGATTCGTCAATCTAGTTTAATAAACACATCCACGTATATTTGATCAAGATGTGACCATATTTGAGTAAAATTCTCATCAAATCTGTCCAGTTCGGATGTTTTAAGAGGTAGAGCCTATGTTCGACCCTGATGTTCATTTCTTTAATACAGGTTCGATGGTCAAAGGTTAAGACTGAGCTAGCCCATATGAAATACTGGCTCATTACTTTTTGGCACAAATATTATGAAGAGTATAAAATATTGATATAGTATAGATGATGTGATCGAGAAAAGTGAAAATGTAATGTGAATAGTGTAAAAAATATAAAAAATAATAATAATTAAGTGAATAGTAGTTTTCAAAAAAGATAAAAAGAACAAATAAGCAACATATAGTGGGACGGACGAAAATAGCAAAATGAGCAACTTATAGTGGAAGGGAGGAAATACTAATTATTATTTATTTAATCCACAGGGGATAATATGAATGAGAAGTTATGAAATAACCTTCATATATTTGAAACGATGGGACATATATTTTTTATATGTATATATCCATATAATTGGATATTCTCTGTATCCTTAATGGAAATACACAAACACAAGAAAATATGTAAAGGAAGAAACTGGATTTATGTGTTTACTTTAATAAACATACGATATCACACATATTAATCAAAATGTCACTTAGATTGTGGAACACAAAAAGGATTCGTGAAGTAATTTTTGTGTTCGTACTCTGCTTGTGAGTCGTAACATGTGCGTGGAATTTAATCGGCTTCGATACTTCCTGCTGAAATTATGTGGTTAACCATTATGACCACCTAATTTCATACAACTATCAGGCCCGTCCGGGAAAATATAGTGGCCCTGTGCTACATTTTAAAATGAGGCCCTAAATTACATAGTGCATGAAGACTGCTTCAACAAATATTTTATTTAATATTATATCTTATAAATAAAAATTAGTGTAGTGAATTGTACTACAAATTAACTGAAAAATTACAAATAAAATATTTTTGGTATTTTTTTTAAATGAAAAATTATAATTAATATAAAGATTTAAGATGAAAATGAACGAGGGAGATGAGAGAGAATTTTTGAGAGAGAATAACTAGAAATTTCTACATATTATTCATGACTCCCTTCAAGTATTATATAACAAATTAGAAGCACCACAATCCTTAAATGAAAATGCAAATAGACAATTAAAGTTGTAAAAGACACTTGTAAGGTAGAAATCTTCTAAGGACAATAAAAGTGGACAATTTAGATGCTCTTCAAATCAACACAATCAGTATTCAAACTAACAGAATCATTGACATTAACATCATCAGTATTTGTATTTTCATGAGAATTATGTGATTCTTTTAAAAAAACTTGTCAAGAGCTCCTCTTTGAGATTGAGTTAGCTCTTCACGCCTTTTTTTTTCTTCCATTTTTCACACCCAGATTCATGTTTTCTAATTATAGGAGGCATGGTGAAATTTAAAAAAAGAAAACAAAAACTCATAAATTAAATAATAAAAGGGTAGAATAAACCTGGAAGTGTTTGACTACTCTCAGTCATTAATTCACCAAGAGCTTTAAGCTTTCAGAATAATTAATCTAAATTGGACGAAGACGATCTGCAATTCCTTGTTGAAATTTCAACCCTCAAGCTTCAAACATACATATATGGATTATGGATTAATGATTATCATTAACCATCGCTCAACCAACATAAATTAAAACAATTTTGGTCGTTAGACACCATAAATTTGGTGATTTTTTTGAGAAAAAATTTATTAGCTTTAAATTGAGAAGAAAAATACAACATTTTTATGCTCAGAATCTGAGAAGATAAATTATTTTTCTTAAATCAGTTATTAGATAAATTAAGAAGAAGAAAAAAAACTGGACCTCTAAAATTTGGGGGCCCTGTGACATATCACTGAACACACCCCTAATGAACAACCCTGACAACTATGAGAAAAATAATTAGAGTCAAATCTAAAATTTATTCCCCAAATTCTCATGTATTCATATTTTAAACATGGCAAGGATAGAGGATGCCCAAGTGAGAGAGAGAAAAACCAACCAAAGTCAACTCCAAACTTTATTTTATAGTCATTTCAGTTTTGGCTTTTCAAAGACTCCTTTTATGAAGTTGATTTGCAGATAAAATAACTTTTTAATAAAGAAATTTTAGTAAATTAGGTGAATGAAACAAAAAGAATATTATATTTTTGAATGTAATTATTAGTAGGAATTTAAAGAGAATATTATTTTTATACTATAAGAAACTTCTATTTCATTCAAAAGTTCAAATTTACAAAAAGAATTGAGATTAATCTATTAATATTAATTGCTCTAATAGAAAATATTGTCAGGATATTATTAGAGAATGGATTTTTAAAGAATGGGTATATACATATTACTAGGTACGAAACCCATATATTGCCCCTTTATATAAATGGGGCAAGGAGTAGAAGTAAAAATAAGTAGATAGTAGAGAAGATCATATACAACATCAGAAAACGAGCAGTTAGTATAGCAGTCCTTCATCTGTATCCGTGTCATCGGAAGGCCATATCACGGTCTCCGTGAGACGTTCACGCATCAACGCCAAATTCTGATCGGAGATCCTTTGGTACATTGTTGTGTGATCACAAAACTACATATTCAATAAAAAGAAATATTTGATAGTTACTTCAACTTAGCAGCAACCAACTTGTTAGTATGATGAAAATAGGGCAATTTCTCCTACCTTTGTCCATCTTTCGTAGAGGTGAAGCCGAGTTACCATTACTCTCTCAGCAAGCTCCAGCTTATCCTGGCAAAACAGATAGATATATAAAAAGAGTCGACCAGAAAAAGGCAAGGATTCTGACACTTATTAGAGATCCTCAAAATCATAATATAGTAAGAAAGAAAATTTCAAAATCTGTTTGGTATTATTATATTGTGTTGCACTAATTAGCAGTATCATATATCTACCTTCACCAGGTTGCGTATAAATGTCTTCCCGAAACCATGTTCGTTTGATCCAATATAACTGTGAGAATTTCGTAAAAGCAACATATATTAGAACTTGATAAACCATCTTAAAAGCCTTGTTTAAAAGAAGGGGCAAACAATGCACATAAAAGCAAATAAATGGTCTTACTGATAGAACCATCGATACTGTGGAGGGTTCATCTCGTACAGTTGGTTCATGACGGTCCTCACAGCTTTATAAGTGAAGTAGTCCATAATTTGCTGCAAACAAAACAATCTTAATTTATCAGTCCAATAAACAAATAACAAACACAATATTAATCCTGGAGCTAAATGTAAATGTTACAGCACAAAGTGCAGCCGTTTGTGTGTGCATAAAACACAGAAAACGCGGCACAATACGCAAGCTTTCCAGTTGAACTATGGACTCGAACTACATACCGGTTGAGATGTTGCATATAACTGATTCAGCAAATAATCATCAACATTATCCAGAGAGATACAATAAGTGTAGCTTATGATTATATTATAGTTATAGGCTAACAAAATACGATAGTGTGAGTAACCATGGAGAACATCAAGAGCATTGGGTGTGCTTGCTTTGAAAAATAAAACTATCTATTCGCCCAAAACATGCATGTTATGGATGGGTAGATAATTTTATCCGTCAAAGCAAACACAAGTAATAATAATCTTACACTTTACTCAACATATGGGAGTAGTCTCTTGTGCAATTGTCACGCATTGCAACAGTAATAGTTGCAAAGCAAAGGGTAGCATTTTTCAAAATGAGGTTGAATATGTTTTGAATAAATATAATTTGTTTACTTAAAGAGCATGAGAGTGTTCCTGATAAGAACTCCAAACGATATTAGTTGTTTCATTAAAAAGTGGAGTACTATACAATTAATACATTTTAATGAAATAACTAATACAGTTAAAAATACACATAAAATGCTAACAAATTTCACAATATACTTGCTAAAGAGTAATATTAATTTTTTAATACCTTGAACAGTTTTACTATTTATCTTAAACTATTTATATTTGCACAGTGAAACAATCCTACCCAAGTTATAAGCATTATACGTTAATATTATATTACATCCGTCTTAGAGAAACATGAACACTTTTCTTATTGATCCATCCAACAATAACTTGCACACTCAAAAAAAAAAATTATTTTTGTGTGAACACTAATAAAATTTACCCATATATCATTATTGTGCACACTCACAAAAATTACCCATATATTATTATTTTAAAAAAAGTAGATTTTTAAAAAAATTAAACTTATTTGTAGAACTATATATGCAAGTTTTTTCGGGACGATAGAAATATGATATTATATGTTTCTACATGCATAATATCCTAAAACATCAAAGAAGTACTCATCAGAACCTTGCTCAATTTCACTCACAAAAATGTTATTAAAATTATAGAATCTTAACATTCAACTGAAAAATAATGTGAGTTGAACTTATAATCATCATTCATCGATTACAAATAAAAGAAATGGAAATCCAAATTATGATAACGCTTGATTTAAAAAATAATAATGAAAATTAATATAGTGTAATTAAAAATTAATAAGAACCAATGATGTTAAGGTATTCAATTATATTTCTTTAATTTTATAATCATCCTAAAACCCTCCTACTATAGCCTAACAATAATAATAATAAGAACCTGTCATCAAAGGAGCGTACAATAAAAATAATAATAATTAAAGAAAAAGAAGCATACTTGTTTGACATCGTCGAAATTGTCTTCTTGGTTGGGAGGTGAGAGCTGATCCACAATGAGGCGAGTCCTCTTGTTGTTGTTCCTTAATTTAATGGAGGCGGAAAGAGGTCTGGCTGTGGAAATGGAATACTGAAGAAGAAATGAAGAGTTGAGGTGTATTGCGCGGACAACCACTCCCACTTGCTTTCGCCCAATTAAGTTGCTGCAGGATGAACAGCCCACCGCACCCACCATCTCCAGATCAGATGAACCCTAATTCGATGATTAGGGTTGTAAACGAATGGAATCGATACGAATATCACTGTATTCGTGAAATTATAATATCACTGTATTCATGAAATTATTCAAATATTCGTATTCGTATTCGATTATAATTCGAATATTAAAACTAATTTGTATTCAACCAGGTGAGTTAGCTCACCTGTCCACCGGCTCCTCACTTGAATGAGTGACTCAAGTTGGACTCCCTTTGGAAATGAATAGAAGGGGAGATATAAGGTTGGCTCGAAGATATGAGTGTATGAAAACTTGGTGAACTAATTTCTAACTACCAACCACTAACATTTACCAATAAAAAAAACTAATCCGTATTCGATTCGATATGTACTGCTATAGTTCTTTGTGAAATTAACCTGCAACATTTTTTCAAAAATATTTGAACACGTATTTAAGCCACAAGAAAAGTTTAAAAAAAAAAAATCTACACTAAAAACTGAAAGTTTGATATTTTTAATTTACAAAGCATCTATAAATGCAGCATTACTTATACAATTGGTCGATGATTTTGCTGGCGAGCGAACAGTCACTCGCTCAACAGTAAAATCGTGACTTTAAACCATCGTATCCGAATCTAATTTCGTTATTTTCTTGTCCATTCACAGGGACGCCTAATTTTGAGTCACAAAATCGCAAACCGTTTGCAAAAAATAATTTTGAAACCCTAATAAAATATAATCAGATTCAATTATACCTTCAGTTGACAGCGTGGCGTGGCCGTGGACGGCAGGGGGTGCGTCGCGTGTGGCAGCGCGGAGGCGACTGTATCTGATGTAGCGCGCCGGCGTGGGAGGAGGCGGCGGTTGAGGTGGAGGAGGCAGCGATGCCTGGTGGGTGAAAATCCGTGGTAATGACTGAGGAAGAGAACAAGAGTATAATAGATGGTACAGTGTGGATAAGTGGGTTTCTGAAATTTTAGGCTTAGATATAGGTCTTATCTTGGCCCAACTTTCTCATTTATTTATTTTACTTCAACATATTTATTATAAGATTTTATGCTAATTTTATTTGATGCATAATTTAAAAGGAAAGACATAAATGAGTATGATCTAAAATAAATAAGGTGTATTTTTTTAATTTTTGTAAACATGCATAATTTTTTAATAAATATATATTATATTTTATTGTAAAATAACAAATACAACTTTCTTTTATACTCCCTCCGTCCCACTATAAGTTGTTCATGTTATCATTTTCGTCCGTCCCACTATATGTTATTTATTGTTTTTTTTTTACCCTTTTTAGAAACTACTATTCACTTCTTTATTATTATTTTCAATACTTTTTACACTATTTTCATTACTTTTTCACTTTTCTCCATCATATCACTTATACTTTTTCACTTTTACCTTAATTCGTGTGCCCAAAAGCAACGAGCAACTTATAGCGGGACGGAGGGAGTATTATTTAATCAGAATTTTATTACTTTTATTAGTTTGTTAATTGTAACTTTAAATGATATAAAAAAGCAAGTTTAATTTAAAAAATAATTAAGAACTTTGCACTGATTGTCTCATGAAAAAAATTTATCATTTATCAAAATATATGTGATAAATTTAAATTTTAAATTTGAACTGTAGACAAGTTCAAATTTTAAATTTGAACTATAAATTTCCATTTGTTAATACCATGATCTACTCAGATTAAGGGCATCACATCCTTGATCTACTCAGATTTATAGAAAAAATTATGTGAGTCAATTTTCGTTAAAAATAAGAGAAGACTTGAGATATAGTCTAATTTCTAATCACTCCAACTTTAGGAGCTCGAGAGACAGAGTTAAGAGATGTCCCACTCTAAGGCATAAGAGTTGACATATGTTATTAAAGGTTGTTAGAGATATTCTTTTCACATCAAGACTAAGGATGATACAAAAATCGTCCAGCTATGCCAGTGACGCTGTGAGCTTAATTCAGTTTTAGCAAACTATGAACTAGCTAAACATGATTCATCAATCTAGTTTAATAAACACACCCACGTGTATTTGATCAAAGATGTGACCATATTTGAATAAAATTCTCTTCAAATCTGTCCAGTCCGGAAGTCTTAAGAGATAGAGCCTATATTCAACCCTGATGTTCATTTCTTAATACATGTTCGATGGTCAAAGGTTATGTCTGACCTAGCCCATATCAAATACTAGCTCGTTACTTTTTGGAATAAATATTAAGAAGAGTATAAAATATTGATATAGTATAGATGATATGATGGAGAAAAGTGAATAAATAATGTGAATAGTGTAAATAATATAGAAAATAATGATAAAGAAGTGAATAGTAGTTTCCTAAAAAGATAAAAAAAAACAAATAAGCAACATATGGGATGGACGAAAATGACAAAATGAGCAACTTATAGTGGTACAGATGAAATATTAATTATTATTTATTTAATCCACACTTGAAGTGGATAATATGGATGAGAAGTTATGAAATAACCTTCATATTTATAATACCTATAATAAACTTGTATGAATCCAAATTCACGGTGAACTCGGGTTATCAATTATCACTGTCACATGTATATATTATCAGTGTTATATATATTCACTATCACTGTTATGGATATACATTATTACTGTCAAAATATCAAGTGAATTTTTATAACATTGATAGTATATATGAATAACAATGATATGAGTTCACAAGAGACCTACTCATCTATTATTATTTTTCATAAAACTCAATACAATCATCTTATTCCCTCCGTCTCGTTATTGTTTTCACACTTTCCTTTTTCGTTTGTCCCATAATTGTTTTCAGACTTTCCTTTTTCGTCCGTCCCACAATTATTTTAACCCTCTATAAATAGAAACTATTACTTTAACTTTATCATCATAATATCCACATATTACACAAAATGTCATTACTTTTACATTTAACCCAACTAATTTCATTATGTTAATAATATAACTTTACACATCATGCTACTTTTCTTAAAAAGTATACGATCCCAAAGGTGAAAATAACATTGGGACGAAGGGAGTATCACTTTACTATCCCCCATTTTCATTCCTACTTTTCTCTCACACAATACAATATCAATCGTTATTAAATATTGATTGACGTAAAATAAAATTTCACCATAATAAAATTTCAAAATAAACACTTGTTTATATAATTGATGAATTTTTTAGAGGTACAATATAAACACTTGTGTTAGTAGGGATACAAAGTAGAGATGTTAAACGGGCTGGCCCTAACTCTACAGGGCCAGCCCTACAGGGCTCCTGGCCTAAACGGTCCCGGGCCTTAGCGGTTCATCCTTAACGGGCCGCTATATGCTCGAACCTAATCCTAATCCTAGCGGTCCGCGGGCTAAACGGGCCACTAACGGGCTCGGGGTAAATTTTTTTTATAAATTTAAAATTTAATATAAAATAGAACTAATGATTTAATAACTAAAGTTCACACATCCCTAAAAGTTTTGAATTAATTGAGATCTAACTTATTTACTTATTTTCTATTTTAATCTGTAGTTAAGTTATTAGTTAATAATGAATTAGTAATTAATAATTAATAAAAATATACTCCCTCCGTCTTTCTATAAGTTGCTCATGTTGCCATTTTCGTCCGTCTTTCTATAAGTTGCTCATTGCTTTTTTACTTTTTTTGGAAACTACTATTCACTTCTTTATTATTATTTTCAATACTTTTTACACTATTTTCATTACTTTTTCACTTTTCTCAATCACATCACTCATACTTTTTCACTTTTTCTATCACATCACTTATCCTTTTTCACTTTTTCCATCACATTACTATACTTTTTCACTTTTACCTTAATTCGTGTGCCCAAAAGCAACGAACAACTTATAGAAATACGGAGGGAGTAATTAATAAAGTTTACAATTATGTAACACAAGTGAGGAGAAATCAGGTCAGCCCACAGCCACAGTACACAGGCCCACGGCCCACACCTCCACAGCCCACAATCACTTTCCAATTTAATTAACTTATATTATATATTAATTATTTAATTTAATTAAAAAAAACCGGGCTACCGGGCCAGCCCGGTTAATTGGCGGGCTAACCGATCCGGGCCAAAAAGTCCCGATTTTATACGGGCCGCCATATGCTCGGACCTAACCCTGTAAAAAATAAGGTTAAACGGGCTGGCCCGCCAGCCCGCGGCCCGTTTAACATCTCTAATACAAAGTGAGCACTTGATATATTTTCTTATTAAAAAAATAATAGAATTTTGAATTCAGCTCTATTTTCCCTTACCACATCTCTGTTCGAAAAATATGTTTTGTGTCAAAGGATAATACAACTGTAAAAAATAAAAAGAAAAGGGATATAACTGGGGATAGAAATTACACGGAAATAAAAACAAGATTACAAAAGAAATAAAACTTCCGTCGAGTCGAGGAGACCTCTTCCCGCAAAGCGAATATTCCCCGGTAGTGCTCTTCGATTGGGAATAATGCTCCCAAAGGTAAAACTACATTACGCCTTCAAGTGTGCAGCACCACAGGACTTGATGTTCTGGCGAACAGAGGGACGTTAGGACTAGACTGCAGCTAGAAGTTATATGCAGAATTTCGGACAGAGACAGAAGTGTGTTGTGTGTGTTCTCTGAATGAAATGAGGACACCTATTTATAGGTGAACCTCCACTCGTAACAGAGGAAAAAACTTGTCAGCATTAATGCTAACAGGCGGATTTTGAGGAAGGTAAGCAACTATGGAATTGATTTGCAATCAATCCTGTTGACTTGCCATAAATGATTTCTGCACGATTTTTGTGTTGATACTAGTTTGTCATCGTTGAGTCAGCTTAGGTTCATTGAACCTGGCCAGTGCTGAGTCATCTAGACGTCAACTTCAGATTTGTCGAATCTGTACTTACGAAGTCAACTTTCGGTATAGGCTTGACCCATTACCGAATTAATTGGGCTGAACCACAAAACTTTTGTGTTCTAAAAAATTAGATGGACACCTGGCCCCAAGACCCAAGTGCACCCAAAGTCCAATTGCCAAGATCCAAGTCCAAGGCCACGGGCTCGGGCTCGGGCTCGGCGCGCGCGTGTGTGGCCATTTGGATTGCCAATCAATCAACTATAGTTTGATTAGCTTCGTTGACTTATTACTAATATTATATATATTAGTCTTCTCATTTTCCAATGTGGGATGAGAATTAGTTACATAATTAATTCTTTCCCTAATTCAAAGTTTTAAACTTTGATTTGTTGACTCAATTTCTCACTCACCATTAATTGGTTTTGTGAGTATTAATACATTAAATTTATCTACTCCGAGAGTAAAACGCACTCGTACCAATTAACATCCTAGATATTAATTTTAACCTCTTCATTTTATTGGTCAAACAATACCAATTAATATATTTAATATTTAATTAAATATTAAATATTTCCAACAATCCTCCACATGAGTGGAAATTACACCCATAAACATGCAGACACACAGCCCAGTCCTAGTGAGACGATATTGTATTTGGACAGGTAGCTTGGAGCTTTGAACCTTCCATAGTCCAGCTAATCGGATACACCGGTGGCCTAGTAGACACAATGCCTTGAACTATTCCACCTTAGTGTGTACCGAGACAGAGAGCAGTGACACAATACAGTCTCTACTTCCTTTCTTGTTCTCACATTTTTGTTCGTTTCGGTCATGGACACCCTTTGAATTCATAAGTGTTTAATATCCAATGATATTTGAAGCGGCCTCTCACTTCACACTTACATAGGTGAAATCCCCTTGAGTATCCTGTAATACTCTATCCTTAGTAGGACTTCTAGGATTCATTAAAAGTCTTCCGACTTAGCCTACACCACCTACGGGTTCTATACTTGGTGTACTCTTCTCAGAGCTATCCAATGCTTGTGACTTGGGTTGCTCGTGAATCTACTAAGTTTATTCGCGGCACATGTTATATCAGGACGCGTACAATTTGAAATGTACATAATGCTCCCAATGACTCTAGCATATTCTTGTTGAGCTACAACTTCACCATTGTTTTTCTTCAAGTGGACATTCACTTCCAAAGGTGTTTTAGCTGGTGGATCATCAAAGACGTTGAATTTCTTTAACACTTTCTCCACATAATGAGATTGTGTTAAGGATATTCCATTTGATGTCCTGCTGATTTTGATTCCTAAAATCACGTCAGCTACACCCATGTGTTTAATGTCGAAGTTTCGTCCTAACATATTCTTTATTTTACAAAGAAGATTATGATCATTGCTCAAGATTAACATGTCATCAACATAAAGACACAATATGACAAATCCTTTTTATGTATTCTTCACATATACACATTTGTCACACTCATTTATACGAAAGCCATTTGACAACATTGTGTTGTCAAATTTCAAATGCCATTACTTCGGAGCTTGTTTAAGTCCATACAATGATTTCACAAGCTTGCACACTGTTGGGACAATCTGAGTATTTTGATTAGATCACAAAACCCCTGATGAATCTGCCTAAGTATAGTTGTTCAGTATCAAATAGTTCAGGATAGTTAGGTTAGGAATTCAGCACAGGAGGAACTTGCTGAAGACTGAAGAATATTGGAGTCGACCCAATTTACTGAAGTCTGAAGTGTAATCCATCCTGAAGGAGTCAGTCAG
>JAPKLY010000059.1:0-118900 GCA_026898435.1 Prunella vulgaris | reverse complement strand
CCAAATTTGTAACAGGTGATCTCTAATTAGTGTTGCCAAATTTGTAATTATTTTTTAAATGCTCTTGAATTTAAAAAAAAAAAGAAAGAAGAAGGAGAAGTTTTATGGACGAGTAGGATGACGAGTGTCCATGGGGACGACACGTGCAAGTTTACCCCAACATGGAAATTCTCACACGAACGAAAGAGAAACAAACACCTTCGCCGCTCTTCATTCACACATTTCTCAGAAAAAAATAGTAAAAAATAAGGAAGGTGAAAGAGACTGGCCTAAGAACTCAGCCGAAAGAATTCGTAGATTCTTAATTTCTCCAATTTAAGAAAAAGTAGAAACTTGTCAAATTCCAATTTTTACTTACATGACAAATCTGCAGCAGCATCCCACTTCAAGGGACTGAACCCAACCCAGTCTGTCAATTGATCAACAAAAGTTTTTGAGAGGTGAGTCAGTTATGGATGCGTTCGAATTTTATTTTTGTTTATTGTCTCTTCTTTTTCTACACATCGTTCAGCAATTTGGTCTGATTACTGTTTCTTGACTTTTGATTTGTTGCCTTAATTTTTGACTGAAAATGGAGAAGAATTGTTTCTTGCTTTGATAGTGAGTAGGAAATCGTAATCTTGGATTTCATTGACTTTAACCAGGAAGGGTTTTATGATAATAATAATAATAATAATACCTTAGACCAGTGAATTGCTTTGTGCATGATGGAATTTGCCTTGATTATAGAGGGAGGGTTATGATGGAAGTTTGGGTGGAAAGGAGATAGAGTTGACTGAGCATCAAGAGAGTTGCAATGGGTAAAGGAAAATCCAACATTTTGCAGAGGTGCAACTGATGAAATCTTCCAAAGCAATGTGGCAGTCTTGAATCTTTCAACTTTATTATGTTCCTTATGAACTTTCCCAGTTAAGGGCTTCATAATGTTGCAGAATCATGGAAAATTTATTCGTTTTTCGCCATAAAAAAAGAATGCATGCTAATAAGGACTTATTGTATATTATTACTTTCTATGCTCATGTTGGAGATATGAAATGCTTAGGAGTTATAATTTTCAGGTGTTTAATTGTTGAATATGGTTGCAGCTGAATGGAGAGCAACCTGTTTGTGCTGTGACTCTGGCTTACGGTGCTATTTATAGATCACGAAATCTGTATTGAAGATATGGGGTATGCTTTTAGTAAACTGGAGTCAGATTCTGATCTTCTTGATGGTTCCAGTTCCAATAATGAGCTTGGCGGCAGTAATCAGGTTGATGGTCAGTTAAAACTGTTGGACCATGATATTGCTCATCTGACAAAGCTTCGATCAGGCCCACAAGAGGACTTGACCCGTGTTCTGCCAGGGAAGCGCGAGTTTTCGATTCCGGCCATTAAGATGTTGGCTAGTCGAGAAGCTAATCTTTCTAAAAGAGGGAAGTTCTCATCGGGAGATTGTCGTCATGTTTTGAGTAAATATTTACCTGTAAATGGTCCATCGATTGTGGATCAGATGTCAACTAGGGCTTATGTATCGCAATTTTCTGCCGATGGCTCACTTTTTGTTGCTGCATTTCAGGTGGGAATATATATTTGTGTGCTATTATAGACTGAGTGCTGAAAAAATATTAGAATTTTGATGTTTAAAAGGACGGCTATAATTCCATAACTGGAAGTTCGGCTGAAGTTTTTAGTTAGTGTGTGTGTGTGTCCTTTTCCTTGTAATTATTAACTCTATGGTGTTGATTTTTTAATTAGGGGAGTCAAATTAAAGTATATGACGTCGAAAGAGGATGGAAAGTTCAAAAGAACATTCTTGCCAGATGCTTGAGATGGACGATTACTGATACGGCCCTGTCACCTGATCAAAGACATCTTGTAGGTTTCTCTTCTTCTTTCAAAAGCATGTAGATTTTCTTTTGGAATCATGTGGTTTCTCATTATGATAATGCATGAATCTAGAGAAGCTTCATCATTAAAAAAAAAGTTATTAATGTGCGAGATAATAAGGAATAAGAGCTAATAAATAGGAGAGAAGAAACTTTACCATTTATGTTCATTATGTAGTAGTTTTTTGGCTCCACACTTTTGTTAACCCTGGCCATTTTACAGGACTAACTTGGTCGGTCTCAACTTTCAACCAATAGATAAATTCAGGGTTTAACCTGAAACCTTTTATACAGTATACACACACACACACTATTGTGTTAATTATGTCATGTAGGCCATCCATAGTTGATTGTTTTCTTGCGTTTTAGACTGAAGAAATAGCATCAACCACTGTACCTTTAGGCCTCCTTTTGTTTCATGTATTTGGGGGTTGTTAATGGCTAATACCCTTTAATATTAATCTTGGTTTCCTTTTTGAGTTAGCCTTTGAGCCCAGTATTAGAAGTAGGCCCTTTTTTTTGTAATACCATTTTGGGGTTACTACTATGATTCCACCTCTTACCTGGTGTTACCAAACCCGCTCGTTAGTTTTAATTGTATTGAATCTTGAAGTGACTAAGTTACGCTTTTAAAATTAGGGCTCGTTAGTTTTAATTGTATTGAATCTTGAAGTGACTAAGTTACGCTTTTAAAATTAGGGTACTGGGGTTATTTCAAAATCAATTGAAGTGTAGAAAAGTCAATTTCTGGTTGTGAACTGAATTTAATACATAATACTCCGTACGTTCTAGAGAAACTTGCGCACATAAATTAAGAAAAAATTACAATTGAGTGAAGTAATGACATATGAGGAATATGTATATATTTTTGTCAGTTAGGCACAAATTATTATTATTTTTTGTTTTTGTTGTTTGGAGCGTGCAAGTTATTGTGGGACGTACCCAAAAGTAAAGTGTGCAAGTTTCTTTGGGATGGAGGTACTACTAAAAAAAGCCTTAATTTGTAATTACCTAAAAATTGAGTCATTTTATTAACAAAACAAAGTATGTACAAACTGAACTGTATTGTGCATCAAAGTATTCTTAATCCTTGATTACCCAATACTCGCTACAAAAGAAGGCCTTAGATTATGAATGATGACTAGTTTTATTTGGACTTATCTTCAAGCGAGGTTGTATGCGGTGAATATTAAGATATGAGATTTTATTTTGGTTTATTTTTATTCGCACAATATGACTTTGATCATCTTAATCTCTTAAAATGTTATGTTGCAGGTCTATTCAAGTATGTCACCCATTGTCCATATTGTCGATGTTGGATCTTCCACCAAAGAATCCCAAGCAAATGTCACTGTACGAAGTTCAAGTACCATTAACTTTTCGGTGTCTGAAACCACCATAAAAACTTCATGGTTTTACTGCATGCATGATGCATTGCACTTATATCACATTGGTATAGTTATCTAGGCATTCGACATGCACTCAGCACACTTTGTTTCTTTATACTAGTTGATGAAGAAGACACATTATACTGTATGGTGATATAGCTTAAATATCACAAATTATTATAGCTCGGACTGCTCTTTATGAAGATCTTAATGGATCCGTCTCCTTTTTGTTTATGTGTTCGAATATTGGGTTTCTGGTTTGTCATTGTCCTTTTCCAGTATCTTTGTAGGACTGCTGCAAATAAGTAACTTTTCTGTTTTGCCTTCTTAAATCTCTTCATTAGAATTCCTTTCAGGACTTGTAACAGTAAATGGTAAAAGCCAAAGTATGGAAGACTAGAAAAATTGTTAGATTGATTGCAAAATGCAAAAGCATTTATTTATTTAATGTGATTGATTGTTTCGTGATTTTGCATTACTCGTTAGTCGAACAAATTTTTAGTCTTTAACGTAAATTCAATAATTTATTCAGCAATTTTTCTCTCATGAAGTTATTAGCTGAAGTTTGTTTGTGTCTGTAATATCCATAAGCACTTTTGTGTTCTCTAATTTGAACTTTATTTGTTTAGCATTGCTGAGATATGACAGTTGAACTCTGCAGGAAATCCATGAAAGTTTGGATTTTTTGTCTCCTTATGAAAGGGGATATTCTTTTGGAATCTTCTCTCTCAAATTCTCGATGGATGGACGAGAAGTTGTCGCTGGAAGTAGCGATGAGGATATATATGTGTATGACCTCGAGGCCAAGAAAGTGTCTCTTAGAATCTCAGCCCACACGGTACTGTTGTCGTTGCTATTTATCTTTAATTTCCATTAATTTATGTTTTTCATAGAAAATGAGTTGGAACTTGTCAAGGTCTCACTTGTTTAGTTTTACCTCCTTTTCCATACAGTGTGACGTTAATACTGTATGCTTTGCTGATGAAAGTGGTCATCTAATTTATTCGGGGAGTGATGACAATTTCTGTAAGGTACGCAACTTCTATATAATATAACTTTTGTTTATCACACTTACTTCTCAATACGACTACTTGATTCCTTACGGTAAAGTTAAATTGACTCCTGTTTTGTTGCTATTCGGATGCTTATGTTATCAGGAGCAATATTCATTGAAAAGTAGTGAATTTTTGGAGAAAATAATATTTTTAGTCTTGTATGTTACCCTATTTTGGTTTCAGACATATCGACTCTCACAAATTGAAAGTAGTTCTGTAACTTTCAATTGTTCTACAATTTAGTCCCTTAACCTGCTATAGAAGGTAAACATTTGGTTGACACTGATACAGCAAGGTTTGTGTCCACGTGGCAGTGTGATTCACTTCCTTCAGTCAATTACCAAAATAAAGTGTTGAAGAATTGAAATTTTGAGGATTATTTTCAATTTATGAAAGTCAATAGGACTGAAAATCTAAACGGGAGTAACTCACCGGACTAAAGAGAACATTTTCCGGAATTTCTTTTGTAATATTTTTAAGTGAATGAGACAGGACGTACATGCTTGTAGGTTTGGGATAGGCGTTGCGTAAGAGCTAAAGGCAAACCTGCAGGGGTCCTATCGGGGCACATTGAAGGCATTACATTTATTGATAGTCGCGGAGATGGTCGCTATCTCATATCCAACGGTAAAGATCAAACCATCAAATTGTGGGATATACGGAAAATGTCATCAAATTCTACTTGGTATGAATAATTCATTCCTGTGTATGCTTCTTGTTAGTATGATTCTTGTCATCAAATTATACTTGTTAGTATGATTCTTGTATATGATAAGATTGTCACGAGGACACTTATGTTGGCCATTTATCAGCTATCGAGGATATAGGAATTACGAATGGGATTATAGATGGATGGACTACCCTCGACAAGCTAGAGACTTGAAGCATCCCTACGATCAATCTGTCACCACGTATAAAGGTCATTCCGTGTTGCGGACTCTTATCCGTTGCTACTTCTCACCCGAATACAGGTGAGTTAGGTGCTTGCTCATAAATCTTTGATTCGGAAAATTATTTCTTGAAAACTAAAGTGCTTTTTGACCTTCTTCCAATCGTTTGCAGCACCGGACACAAGTATATCTACACCGGATCTCATGATTCTTGCGTCTATATTTATGATCTGGTATGTCCTAGCTACATTTCCGTCTGCGTCTTTTAGCTATTGACAAGAAACAATTATGGATGAATCTAGAATTTGTTTGCAAAAATCTAAGACCTCGATATGCTGTTCTTAATTATTCTTGACAAAATCTTTATGTAAGTCAGTTTAACCATGCAATTGGTTTGTATTTTTGGTGTACTTTTATACTGTATTAGTTGGTTCATTAAAACGTATTGGTTTGTCAGTATTAGCTATTTCCATTCAAAAGTATAACTGTTTCATATAACATCGACTCATTATTATTCGATGGCCCCCCTTTTTGAAAACATATATACTCTGGATTTTGAACTTTCTGATCAGGTTAGCGGAGCCCAAGTTGCGAAGCTCGAGTACCACAAAACGACAGTGAGAGACTGCAGTTGGCATCCGAACTATCCGATGCTGGTTAGCTCGTCTTGGGACGGAGAATTGGTGAAATGGGAATACCCCGGGAGTGGACAGCCAACAGTACCTACAAACAACAAGAGAATAAGGAGGTGTCCTTATGAACAGGTTCCTTTTCATCTCATGTAGTTTGTACTTATTTTGTTGTATACAAAACTAATGTACATAAATATGACCCAAAGTTTATAGTTTCAGATTGAACTGATGAATTTGGTCATGAATAAATATAGTATGTTGAATAAAATATGTACATAAATATGACCCAAAGATCAGTAGCACCCATGTTCTCAAGTTCTTAATGTACACCAAATTTTTCCAATTTGGGACATTCACCAGATTTATTTAGAATGACCAATTTATTTACTCTTTTCACTATTACTCATAAATATCTATTTTAGATAAGTTGGTCTCCTGTGAACTCGAGCTCATATGAACTCGTATCACTGTTATATATAATCAATATTATTGTTATTCATATATACTATCACTGTGTAAAAATATACATGATTTTTTAACAGTGACAGTATATATACATAAGAGTGATAGTGAATATACAACAGTGATAGTGTACAGTCATGACAGTTATAATTGATAAATTTGAGTTCACAGTGAACTCATATTCATATAAGTTTTTGTCATTTTAGATAGGTTTTACATGCAGAATGTTCATAATTTGATACTCTTGTTCATAATATGTCACTACCAAAAAATAAATAAAAATTTGACACATAATATTGGAGTTCTCTTCATAATATTACAATGTCATTTATGTGGTGGTAAAAAAATGTGGAAAGAAATTTATAGTGGATTGGAAAGAGTAATTGTAATTATGAGAGCAAGTGCGATTTAGGTTTATGTTTCTACTTTGGTTAAATTGCACATCGATCAAAAGATATTGGAAAATTAATTTATTAAATTTCGATGCGTAAACCAACATTGGAGAAGTAATTGGCATTCATCATCATTATCAGCACAATATTCCAAAATCTCTACTTCCCAATAATTTGTTTTTGTTGTGAAAATTCCAAGATTTGGCTCAGTCTAAGCATGCACCAGTTACACTGTGCAACTCAAGTTCATTTTTTGAAAAGTTACACAAAATACTATTGAAAAGTTAAACATATTATTACTAAAAAATGTAATTTGTGTAATTTTTCAGTAATAAATTGTGCAATTTTTTTTAAAATGAACTTGAATTGCAACGGTGTGACTGGTTCACAAGAGACTTACCCCCAAGATTTTTATAAATGTGCCCTTTATTTTGCTTACATATTATTATATTACACCATCTTATCATTAAAATAGACATTTTTATATATAAAATAAGAAAATATATTTAATGTGGTTGGAATTCTAAATCTTTCTCTTCTCCTTTTATTAACCCATACAAAAGAGATAAAAAATAACTGTGGATAGCAAGAGATGAATTTGGAGAGAGGAATAATTTGATTATATACTTAAAATAATTTTTAATTTTTTGAAACATAAAAATGACAACGATCACTGGTAAATATTTTTAATTTTTCAGTGAAATTGAGCATGAATTGGAATATTTTGTAGGGAGAATTTAAAATATCTACCTCATAGAAATTTATTTTATCAACTTCAAATATAAAAAATTCTTCTCTTTTAGACACATAAATACTCTTGTACCTTTCTTTAAAATATTCTATTCTACCTACATTAGCCCACTAAAACGTACAAATTTAAATTTCATCTCACCTCTATTTTACCTGTTGAATGATCATTTAGTTAGTTATTAAATTTTATTTGGTTACTATAATATTTATGTTCATTATTGATGAATTTTAAAATAAATAGATATTTATATGTTTTTACTAATTGACAATGAAACATGATTTTTATAGGGAAAATATACATTTTTGTCCTATAAGTTTCGTTGACTTTGGTTTTAGTTCTTTTAAGTTTTGAATTTTTGTTTTTGTCCTTCAACTTACCAAAAATTATGGTTTTCGTCCTCTTAAGTTTTGAATTTTTGTTTTCGTCCTTTAACTTATCAAAAATTATGGTTTTCGTCCTCCAACCGCCTATAACCAGTTATACAACCGGTAATACACACGTGGATCCATTTTTTCTTTCTTTTTTTAAGCGAAATACTGACGTGTGAGTATTTAGAGGGAATTAGGTCTTGATGGATAAAATACAAGATTAGCTGTAAATTCTCTCCCAAATCAAAACTCTAGTCGATCAAGACATGTGGGCTTGAGAGAATTAGGAAAAAAAGGAAGATTCGTATGAATCAACGAGTTTCGAGCGCAATATTAAATGTCATTGTGATTTCGTTGCACGGTTTGTACATCATATTCAAAAATGAATCCGGACAGAAGATTCTATGGATGTAAGTATTGGACGACATTTGGGAGAGAATGTACGGTTAAAAGTGTATTTTGTCAAAACCTAATTCCCTCCAAATACCCTCACGTTAGTATTTTGTTTAGAAAAAAGAAATAAGAAAATGGATCTACATGTGTACTACCGGTTGTATGACTGGTTATAAGCGGTTGGATGACGAAAATCATAATTTTTGGTAAGTTAAAGGACGAAAATAAAAATTCATAACTTAAGAGGACGAAAATTATAATTATTGGTAAGTTAAAGGACGAAAACGAAAATTCAAAACTTAAGAGGACGAAAATTAAAGTCAACAAAATTTATAGAACAAAAATGTGTATTTTCCCATTTTTATATTATAAGCAGTATAGTTACTGAGAAAATGATTTAGTACGTATCGAATGGGAGACCAATTTAACTTGTAAAAAATTATTTACCCATTTAAAAGGTATTTGTATTTCAAATATATTAAAGAGGTAAAAATGGGTAAAATAAATTTATTTTATGCAAAGTGGATCAAATAAATTATTACAAATTGAAAATGAATATTTTGAGATATCCTCTAGTATACTAATAGGAAGTTTAATATGCTTAGTGTCATGTTCTTCTTCATTTTAATAATATGTCATTCTCTCCTTTATTTTCATTTTTTTTTATGATGTGTCACATTTTCATTAAGTTCAAATCTATATATTAAAGTATATTATTTGTGTGGCATTATAATATTAGTTGAATATTATGATTATGTCTCAATAAACTAATGAGTTTTTTTTTTAAAAAATTAATATGAAAAGATTGGCAATTTAATAAACCCCTTATAATTTTGGCATTATATCATTTGAAATAAAATATATAAATTATATATAATTTGTTTAATTTTATATAATTTCAACTTTATGATCTTAAAATTACAATATTGATTATTGTAATTAAAGGTATGTTTTCAATCTCTACTTTATAACTAGAAGTGCTTCTATATTTCAAAAGCTGGGTCACACGAGCTTGGGAAAAAAACACTTCCAACAATAAAAATAGAGTTTGCAAACATATATTAACTATATCTTATATTATATAATTTATAAAAAATATATATTATACTATAAATATTATTATTTTATAATTTTTTTGATGTACAATAGTCAATATATTAACTACATATTTTTGTTATATATCATATAATTTGAATACTTTATAAATTTAAGCATTTGAACAATAAATTTCAAAATATACGTATTAAAAATTATAGTATTATATAACTTTTTACAATACTACCATATTTATTTTATACTCAAATATTATATAATTTGAATATATTTATTTTATAAAAATTTATATTGTATTGTACAATAAATAATTTAATCTATATTTATATATTTGTATATATTATAAACTAATTTTATAAATATCTCGCATAAAATGAGGGAGAATGAACTTAGTTCTCACTATTTGAGTGTGTAATAAATATCTTTTTTCCGATCCAAAAAAAAAAAAAAATCTCCCACGTTAATATGATGGGTAAATTTCGCTGCCCCACCTAATGTGAGCCACATGTTTTGCTAATGTCCTTGTTAATTTGAAGTTGAATTCTTCAAACGAGCTTATTTATATAGAATGAAATTTGCACATCACTAAATATCTAGTTCCTCTGAACAACTTTCATAATTGTAAATGCACAAAGCAAGAAAAAAAATATATGTGAGTGTATATTTAAATAACATACTCCATTCGATTATGAAAAATGCGGTCATATGTTTGCACGTGGTTTAAAGCAATATGTCGGAGGGTATTACGAGATATTGTGAGGTCCGTTATGAAAAAAGAATATTTTAAAAAGTACATATGACATACTTTTCATAAACAATCACTTTATTCATAAACGAGCATCACAATATCCCGTAATACCCTCCGTCATATTGCATTAAACCACATGCAAATATATAAGCGCATATTTCGTGGACGGAGGTAGTAGTTTATTGACTTTTGCGAGTGTTAAAATATTTTCTTTTTAGATATATGAAAGTTAAGTTGGGACATTCAAATAAGACAAGAGTGAAAGTAAATTGAGACGAGAATAATATTTTTTTTTCACTATCTCCGTCCATAAAAAGGTATATCCTTTTCATTTTCATTAATAACTTTTTTCTCCACATCAAATAATCAATTAATTATTTTACATGTCACAATATCTTAAATTACTCTTACACTTCATTTGGATGGATGCATTTAAAAAATATATAGATTTAAAAAAATACATATAAAAAGATATATGGTTCAAATCACGAATTTTAAAAAAATAGGAGAATTGCAAGTGAGAGGATTGTCCAGGTTAATAAGCTCACCCAAGACCACATTCATTATCGATGTGGGATACCTTAATAAGGAGTGAAGATGGGAGATTTTAAATAATACTATGTTTTTTATGAGAATTTATAATTCATCCATTTTATATATAACTCAAATATAAATATTTATAAATTCATTTAAATTATTTGAAGAGAGTAGTTATTTGTGTATAAAATTTGCGAATTTTAAATTCACCTGTTCAAACGCAGCTTTATTTTATTTATTTTGTCTATATTTTCTTCGACACATGACCAGAAAAAATCATGATCATCTAAGCATCAAACGTCTTCAATCAAATATCAGGTCTATTATGTAAGAGAAGAGTAAGACCCACATGAGAACCGACCATCTTATGTTTGTTTTCCAATATTAATCTGAAGGTCAAGATAGTCATGTTACCCCTTTATACATCATAGTCATTAGTCCTGAAAGTGATGCTACTGAAAGTGAAAAAAGATATTGGGGAAAAATAATAATTAGTTTTAATTCAATAATAGTTGTTTAATGGAGCTGTTAATAGTCAACTTTTTAAGATATGGATTAGTTAAACTAAAAATTATTTGAGGTAAACAAATCCTATTCCCATCCTACTCGGATTGGATGGAGTTACTGAAATGACTTAATTTTCCAACAGTTCTTCAATGCCAAGTCATTTCCAATCTCATCGCACATTGTCATGTCATTCGATAAAAAAAGAGGTAAACAACTAGCTGCTTGCATTTGAGTTAGTGTAGTTTGGATTGTGTAAAAATCGAGAAATGAAATTACTTTTAGAAGTGGGGAGTTCTCAATACAAAAAATTGTTGAGGAGATTAAGGCTAGAAAATTGAGTTGGTTGTATGTAAAGGATCATGAGTGCACTAGATTCTCGTTCGATAATTGATTGTATGATTCTAGAATGATACTATGTTGTTAATTTGTACTCTCTAAACTGTTGGGGTATTGCTTATACCCCGCTTCATTGGTTATTTTATACTCTCTCCTCCGTCCACGAAAATATGCTCACATTTTTACACGTGGTTAAGCAATATGTCAAAAGGTATTATAAGATATTATGAGGTCCGTTGTGAGTAAAGAAAATATTTATGAAAAGTACATATGATATACTACTCATAAATATTCTCTTTATTCTAAACAGACCTCGCAATATCGCGTAATACCTTACGACATATTGCATTAAACCACGTGAAAAAATGTGAGTATATCTTTCGTGGACGGAGGTAGTACAATCTTTTTACTGACAAAAAATACTAAAAAATATTTGAATGTAATAGACCAATACTTTTCTATATAAATAATCTCCTGAGTGAATAGTACACCAATTATATAAATTTTTTTGCAATGTATAATTGAACCTAGGGTGGAGCAAATATAAAAAATACCGGTATATCGTATTTACCATGTAAAAAAATAATAAATTTAAAATTTGATATACTAAAAATTTCGATACGGTATTATATCGTACCGAAAATTTCAATGATGGATCGATATAGGATTTTAAAATTTTTAGTATACGTATATATCGAAATACCAAAATATTTTTGATATAAATCGGTATATCGAAAATATTTCGGTAATGCCGATTATTTTTGATATACTGACTTATATAAAAAATATTTCAGTATACCTGTATATACCATTACGATAATTTAATATTAAATTTTAATATTTAATTAATTTTAGAAATAATTAATTAAAATTGTACTTCAATTATTTCGATATGGATTAGTATATATCAAAATATCGATACGGTACGGTAGTATACCAAAATTTTAGTATAACAAAAATCGGTATACCGAAAAATTCGGTACAATATCGGTATGCAAAAATGCCTGCAGTGCGGTACGATATAATCGGTATGGTACGGTATGTCAGCCCTAATTGTACCTTGAAAAGTAATAGGATCCTTCACAAATTATTATTACAAAATTGTCACAAATATTGATTTTATATATTTAATGTATGAGTAAGTCTCTTGTGCATCAAGTACACCATGCAACTCAAGTGTATTTTTTAAAAATTACATAAAATACTAATGAAAGGTCATACATTTTATTACTGAAAAATATATTTTTAAATATTCACTTTTCAGAAATAACGCGGGTAACTTTTCAATAACAAATAATATAACTCTTAAAAAATACACTCAAATTATACAATACACCGAATATATACAATACCAAAGTTTAATATATTGATAACATGCAATTTAGATAGGCCGAAATGTCGTCTCCCTCTAAATATATTGTTCATCTTCTCTTTTTGAGATAATCAAATTTCCCACATTTTAAAATACTTTATATAGAGTATATTCCTTTTGGGTTAAAATCAATTTCTCACCTGTATTATATCAGTTATTTCAATTTGCAATCTTTACTCTTTTTTTTTTTATTACATTATAATTCGTGCTAAGAAAAATTTACAGAATGCTACCTAAAGTAAATTTCAGTTCTTTTTTTTTTGACAGTGCTATATTTATTAAGATTATACTCGTTATTCCATATTATTTATTTTACTTATTTTTTATTTAAACTATTTATTATTAAAAATTGAAAAATATAATTTTTATAGAACGACGATAACATAATTGGAATTCGATTAATAATTTAAATCGATCTCTGTATATCAATGTATATAGGCACAAAATTGAGAATTTTCTCTATAACAGAACATGAACTTTTTTCAATATATCTGTATATACCATTGTTAATTATATTAGACTGTATATACCCCTGTGTGTCATTTCTCAGTTTTCCCGTGTCTCTCCATGGAAGAAACAAGATTTTTTTATCGGCATCAATTTTTATGTGGTAAAAAATAATTTAAGTAAATTATTAATATGGATTGATAAGTATAATCTTGAAAAATATAACACTGACAAGAAAAAAAATAAAACTTAAATATAGGTTACAATTGATAAATTTTTCATAATACAGATTGCAGTTTGATAAAAAATTATTACGTGTGGCAAATTGAAATAAGTGATATCGTTGTTGATGGGCGAGCTACTCGAGGCAAATCGGGGAATCAAGATATCACCTAGGAGGCCGCCCGCGAGCTCGCCAGAGTGCCAAGCGCACCCCCAGGCACCAAATCGTAGGAGCTCGCCTGGGTGCTCACCTCTGAGCTCGCCCAGGTGCTCATCTCTGAGCTCGCCCGAGTGTTCATCTCCGAGTTCGCCTATGAGCTCGCATGATAGTCTATAGGACCCCGATGGTGCGCTCTTTTTCCCTCCGTCTGGTTTATCCACAAGGGTGGTTTACGGTGAGGTTTTTAATGAGGTCCATCTAGTTTAAGGCATAGTAGTAGGACGAGGCACAACATAAGGAGCAGTGCAAGGGACCAGGACGAGGGTTACGAACCCTCGTCAACACCGGAAGCTATATAGGCTCATAAGGTGTCGTCTCACACTAGCACATCTATAAATAAGACCTCTCTTGTAACTATTGGGGATTCCCACATTTTCACACAGTTAATACATTCCCTACTGCAATATTTCTCTCTCAAAACTCTCTCCCTCCCTAAGAACATAAAATCATAAGATTATTGTTTGGTAGAATTAATTCGTTGTGAAGCCACATAAACAAACATCGATTAACAAATTCTATCAACAATTTGGCGCTAGAGGAAGGGTCTCGAGCCTGAAAATTAAAAAATTTTCAAGAACAAAAGTTAGGGTTAGTTTGAAGATTTGAAGATTTGAAGGTGTTCTTGATAAAACTCAAGAACACTTGAAGATACACAAGGTAAATCAAACTTCGAGTGGGGGGCAGGAGGATAGCAAGGATGGTGAAGATTGGTGCACTCCAATCCAAAAATATTTGACAGACGGAACAACCCCCGTAGACACCTGGGAAGCTAGCCGGCTAGCAAAGCAAACTGCCAGATATACGCTGCTGGATGGCCAACTCTACAAACGTGGATTCTCTCTACCCCTATTCAAATGTCTAACTAGGAAGCAGGGGTCCAAAGTGTTAGAAGAAATTCACGAAGGGATTTGTGGGAGTCACGCTGGGGGGCAAGCATTGGCATACAAGACGATCAGGCAGGGCTACTACTGGCCCACTCTTCGCAAAGATGCCATTAGCTTCGCTCGAAGGTGCCGAAAGTGCCAACTTTTCGCACCTAACATCCACTCCCCAGCCAACCAGCTGAAGTCGGTGTTCAGCCCATGACCTTTCGCGAAATGGGGAATCGACTTGATCCGCCCATTTCCACCTGGTAGAGGCGGTGTAAAGTTTGTTGTTGTAGCAGTAGACTACTACACTAAGTGGGCCGAGGCCGAAGCTCTCACAACTATAACCCAAGAAAGGATGATCGGCTTCATTTGGAAAAACCTGATCTACAGATTTGGGCTCCCGCAGTCGGTCATCACTGATAACGGAAGGCAGTTCGACGGACAGAAGCTGAGGGACTTCTGCAGTTCATGGAACATCAAGAAGCACTACTCAACTCCATATCATCCCCAGTCGAACGACCAGGTCGAGGCGGTGAACAAGATTCTGAAACACATATTGAAGCTCCGCCTCGAAGAAAAGAAAGGGAGCTGGGCAGACGAACTCCTGGAGGTCTTATGGTCTTATAGAACTTCCTATAGGGCCAGCACCGGGGAGACCCCATTTGCCCTAGCCTTCGGGACTGAAGCCGTAGTCCCGGTTGAAGTCCAGAACAAGACTTGGAAGGTGGTGGGGTATGATGAAGAAAAAAATGATGAAGCCTTAGCAGTAGAGAAGGATCTGATCGAAGAGACCAGAGCTTCGTCAGAAATGAAGAACGCCACCTACAAGCGTAGAGCTGAAAAGTATTACAACTCTCAGGTCCAAGACTGAAAATTCAAGGTCGGAGACCTGGTGTTAAAAAAGAAATTGATGACCCCACCAGGTGTATTCGGTTCAAACTGGGAAGGACCGTTCCGGGTCACCGCAGCCTGACCAAATGGTACTTATGATCTGGAAGACGCAGAAGGCAAAGCTTCGTCATACACCTGGAGCGCGGCACACCTGAAAAAGTTCTACAAATAGACTAGGATCCTGTAATAGACTAGTCGAGGGTTTGCATCAGAAATGTCGATGGCAACCGATGTAAATTACGTTGCTATAAAAAGTCAGAAAAAATCAGAAAAATTCCCAAGTGTTGGGACCTGTGTAGCTCTCCAACCAGGCGAGCTGCACCAGATCGCCCACTACTCTAAGGAGCTCGCAAAGCCCAGCTCGCCCACGTACTCGAAAATCCGCAGTGCGCAAGGACCAATGTCCCAAGCGTTGTAATTAAATAGCTCGAAGGCAAAGGCCAAAGTGCCAAAGGTCGCGAAGGTACCCTTCTTAAAGGGTTGCTAAGCACCTATTGCCACAAGTTAGAAAAATTCGCGAAAAAGATAAAAAACGTCTAAGGCAAGGTTCATGAAACCCAATGACCCAACGGGAATCAATCGAAGTGCAGTTCGCTGCCCTAAGTGGCCTAAGACGAGCAATTCACCGCCCTAAGCGGCGTAAGACGAAGAACACGAACTCTAGAAACAGAGGTACAATTCGTAGTCGAAAGTGACGTAAAACGAACGATTCGCTTCTCAAAGAAGAATAAGACGAACAATTATGTACCAGGAAAATAAACAAGAACGAGCTATTTCAAAAAATTATAACGTAAAAGCGTGAGGACATAAATGAAAAGAGTTGGACAAAAAATGCTCGACTTATATTCAAAAGCTACTTAAGAAATTTTCAAGTAAAAAATATACTTGAAAAAATCCTAAGTATGAGTAGTAATGCTGGCCACAAAAGCCGACCAGCTGGCCATCTTTGAACTAAAAAAAGCTCCTTCTGGGCGAGCTGCACGTGCCCGGCGAGCTAAATCTACTTGAAACAAAAATCAAGAGCTACAAAAATGGAGCTCCTTCTGGGCGAGCTCCACAACCCGGCGACCTATCATAACTTGGAAAATAAAAATTAAACTAGAAAAGCAATAGAAAAACCAGCCTAAGCCTCGGGATCGGCGACCTCTGGAGCAGGGGTGACCTGGCTGATGGGAAGGGCAAGCTCGACATCCGAGGTGATGTTCCCAGAGAGTCCACTGGTGTCGAGCTCACTTACGTTGATCATCGCGTCCCCGCAGACCTCCTGCATCTGCTCCATCGTCGGCGGGACCTCGCCTCCAGCATCCCCCTCAACCTCCAGGGCAAGGTCGGCAGTAAAGACCTGCTTCGTCTGAATGATGTTGAATTTTTGACGAGCAGTGTCAAGATTGATCCCATAACCCGCAAGGTCTCCGATGTTCAGCTCCGTGCCAGGGGGGATCGAGGACTTCTCCAAGCAGTCTTCGAACTCACTGACAAGGGCTTTCCACTCACTATCATTATTAATCTGCTCCCACTGGAAGGAGCGGATAACCTCAGCAAAGCATAGCACGAAGCCCTTGTCAGTGGCGACAACCTCGGCGAGCTCCAATGCCACAGGTGTGATGGCAACATCAGAGCGGCTCTTAAGCTCGGCGATCTCTAGGGCCTTGGCGGCGACCTCCTCCCGCAGCCTCTGACACTCTTCTGAATTCCCTCGGCTCTGATCCCGAAGGAGCCCTACCTCAACCCGGGTCAGAGCGAGCTCCTCATCCCGAGTGGCAAGTGTTCGGCGAGCTTCTTCGAGCTCGGCCTGTTGTTGGCGGAGGTCGGCTTGAAGTTTCTCTGCTTTCTTAATGGCGAGCTGCTCTGCCTCCAGTGAGGCCTTCGCCTTGGTCTCCGCCCTCGCGAGCTCTTCGAGAGCCTTCTTTCGCTCGTCACCCACCTTGGTGAGCGCTCTCTTCGTATCGTGGTGAGCTCTGTCTGCGGCGGTGATCTCATCGGTGACGAGCTGGGCCGCCGCCATCGCTGCACAGGCATAGTGCATCGCCAACCTCGCCTTGTCGGTGGGCTTTTGCCTCTCGATCATGGCGAGCTCCGAGGCGGAGAGGTACTTGGGGGCCTCAGTAAATATCCGGCGAGCTGACCCCTCCGGAAGATCCCTTGACGAGCTCAGGGCTTTGCACCGCTCGGCGGTGTGAAGAGATTCAGGTCGTTGTGGGAGCTCGGCGGGTGTGTACCTGCACATGCTCGAACCAGTTAGCAAAAATCATGAAAATCACAATGGCTTCCAACTTCAAAAGAGGTCGCCCACTTACCTGAACCTATCAGGGTTGAGCCCGAGAAGGGTATCATCCCGAATAGGGACCCCGTAGGGAGACGGTGAGAGCGCACTCTGAGGAGTTGGAGGCGCTTGGGAAGGTTGAGTAGCGAGAGCTCGCCCTGACCCTGCGGGGGTTGATCCGGAGCCGCCCTCAGTCCTAACTCGCTTAGCGGGGCAAGCTTCTTCTTCACTTACTCGTGAGCCATCCCCCCGGTGGAGAGCTCGCCTCGTCTGGTGGAGTGGAGGGGGTTGGGTGCCCCGTTCAAGGTCCGAACCTCGGCCCGCACCCTTCTTAGCGCTGGCGACCTTTTCCTTTGTTTGGGGAGGCGCCGAGGTCCTCTGAGAGCCAGAGCCCCCAGCCTTATCAGCGGCTTTGGCGAGCTCCAGCTTCTTCGTAGCGTCCAAGACCGCTCCCGAGGGGATGCCTTCCCTCCCCGGATGAGGTTTACCCATCCTCAGCTGCCGAGCTAGGAAGTGGTAGGCTTCGGGAATATCAACGGACGGGAGCTCGGCAGCGGGACCTACACCTGCACGATAAATGATCAAGTAAATCCGGCAACCTCGACGTATGAGGCAGCGAGCTGTGGGAACTTCATAATGGAAAAGTTTAAAACCTTGAGCAGCGAGGTGGTGTGGCGAGGTGATGAGGCCGGCGAGCCTGCGGCAGTGATGCTGGCACAAATGTTCGATCTCGCGATCTTTCTTTTCTCACAGACAACACACTGCCCGCACGAACTCAAAGCCAATTGAAATCTCCGGCTTCCCGCGGCTCGACTTGTGGCGCTTCAAACCTGCAAAAAGATAGATTAGGTCAGTAATCTAATCCAACGCACACACGCTAAGGAATGCCACCTACAGCTCGCCTCCCCGACGCTAAGGAATGCCACCTACAGCTCGCCTCCCCGTAAGTCTCGGGAGTAGGGATGCGCCCTCCATGACCATTAGAAGCTCGCCAGTCTCCCCCAATAAAGAAGAACTGCTCCTTCCAGTCCCGGATTTTATTGGGGAGGTCGCCTAAGTATTTGCCCCCCGGGCGAGCTTGGAAAGAGTAATATCCTTTCCCCTCCCTCACTTGTAGGATCACATTGAAGAGTTCGCTGATCTCCGCCGTGCTCAGCCGATTTTCATAGCCCTCGAGACCGAAAATGGTCAGAGCTGCCAACAGATTGATCCATGCGTTCGGAGTAAGTTGTGTAATGGCGAGGCCCGTGTCCTCCAGAAACTGCCCGATAATAGGGTGAAGGGGGAGGGTGAGCCCGGCCTTCAGAGTGTGATAGTTCATGGCTGTGAGTCCGGCAGGGGGGAGGTCGGCTCGCTCTTTCTCCTCAGCGGCGTACATAAATATATCCAATGGAATGCGGAACCGCCTCCGAATATCCGGGAGGGAAAACTCACTGACGATGCTCTCCACCCCGTTTGCCTTGAGGTCGGATTTGCCAGCGGCCTTTCGGATCGGAGCTCGCCGGGGTAACGGGAAGCTCGCCCCGTGGGCTCTCACATATTCGTCCCAGTCGAACTCATTCACAACCTCGGCGGAGATTTGATGTTCCGGAAGCTTGGGAAAGGGAAAGTGGATGAAACGGAGATATTCATAAGTGACCTCCGTCCCCATATCCTCGCCGACCTCTTCGTCGACCTCACGGGCTAGCTCGCCAGCAATATCGCCGGCCCCAACCTCGGCGACCTCCTCCCGGGTATCGGTCTCAGCGACCTCTTCTTCGACCAGGGCCGCGGCTCCCCAGGGAGCTCGCTCAGAGTAGTCCCAGAGCTCGCGGAGTGGGGATTGCTCGCCAGAATTAGTGGCCTGCTCCCCAGAGTCAGAGCGAACTGACCCCAGGAGCTCGCCACTGTCCGGGAAATTTTCGGAGCTCACCCCGGAGCCCGAGGAGATGATCACAGGTGCCGCTTAGGGGTGTGGGCAGTCATCGGTCATTAGTCCTTTTCCCAAATCACGATTCGGAGGGGTGCGACTCGAAGAATTCTCAGACATGGTGTAGGCGTCCGGAAAGTTTTGGTTTTCAACGAAAAGAATTTGAAACAAGAAAGAAGAAAAATCCAGATTTCTACCTTAGGAGATGTTCGGAGACGCGTCTGAAGCAGAGAAACGATCGCCAGAAATGCGCTCTGAGAAGTGAAGAAGCAAAGTGAGGAATTTTCTCGATTTTGCCTATTTATAGACGTTGGGCGCGAGCTCGAAATTCCTGAAAGACCAGGGACCTTTCTGCAAAGAAGTTGAAAAGTTATTTTTAGGGGCGCGGGAAACGACACCTATGGGCACTTGTGCGACGCCTCGAACTCCACCCGTGTCGGCTCGAGACATCGCCTTGCAGGAGCTCGCCCGAGAGTTCGCATACCAGCTCGCCCACACATGCCACGAGTCATGATGAAGGCGAGCTGGGGGGCAATTGTTGATGGGCGAGCTACTCGAGGCAAATCGGGGAATCAAGATATCACCTAGGAGGCCGCCCGCGAGCTCGCCAGAGTGCCAAGTGCACCCCCGGGCACCAAATCGTAGGAGCTCGCCTGGGTGCTCACCTCTGAGCTCGCCCAGGTGCTCATCTCTGAGCTCGCCCGAGTGTTCATCTCCGAGTTCGCCTATGAGCTCGCATGATAGTCTATAGGACCCCGATGGTGCGCTCTTTTTCCCTCCGTCCGGTTTATCCACATGGGTGGTTTACGGCGATGTTTTTAATGAGGCCCATCTAGTCTAAGGCATAGTAGTAGGACAAGGCACAACATAAGGAGCAGTGCAAGGGACCAGGACGAGGGTTACGGACCCTCGTCAACACCGGAAGCCATATAGGCTCATAAGGTGTCGTCTCACACTAGCACATCTATAAATAAGACCTCTCTTGTAACTATTGAGGATTCCCACATTTTCACACAGTTAATACAATCCCTACTGCAATATTTCTCTCTCAAAACTCTCTCCCTCCCTAAGAACATAAAATCATAAGATTATTGTTTGGTAGAATTAATTCGTTGTGAAGCCACATAAACAAACATCGATTAACAAATTCTATCAACAATCGTATAGGTAGCAAATTAATAAAAACCATTTTTTTTAATTAATAACTATTCTCTCTATCTCATTATAAAGTATAAATTTCTCATTTTATTATTTTTACCTATCTCACCATAAATTTTTTAGTATTTTTCTAATACGCCAAAAATCTATGAAGAATTTATAAAAGAATGGAAAATATGTGTTTTTATGGTAAATTTGCCACTCAAGGATGAAAATATCCCGATATTTCTCCGATATATCCACGATATATCAATTTTTCGTAGTCACCGATATCAATATTGGGTAGAAACGATATTTCCATAATATTCATTTAAAAAATAAAAAATATCGGTAAATATCAGTCTGTAATATCGATAGTGCTTATTTTTTCCACAAATTAAACCAAATATCATTAGATATCGAAAGATATCGATAAATTTCAGAAAAAACTCCAAAAATAAGTGTATATATATAAATTTGTCACAAATGTAAAATTTATTCAAATATTTTTGTTAAATTTATGTATTACATGTTTGCTTTTAAATCTTTTATAATTTTTAAATTTACCGATATCGATATTCGATATCGAAATATCAATCGATATTTCCACAAATTTAAGACCTCGATATTTCCATCGATACCGATATTTTCAACCTTGTTAACACCCTAAACTTTGCTTTAGGATTTTTTTTTTTAAAAGACATATTTTTCTTTTAAATTAGAAAGAAGGTAAGTGTGCAAATTTAATATAAAAAAAAATGCATACTCAAAAGCAAACTCAAAATTAATGTGCAAATATTATAAAAATTGCAAATTCATTTTTCTTTATAATAATATTAAAAAATTACCTCTCTTCAGCTTTATATATTTATTTATATTTAGTAATTTACTTTGCACTTATATGTGATAGCCATATGAGCTAAAAATGTTGTAAATATAGATATATATTGAACAAAGTCCAAAATGTGAATTATTACGCCTTATCCTTAATTTTGTAAAGAAAAATGTGTCTATGCGTCTGGAACAAAAATTACATGAAAAAAATTTATAATATATAAAATTTATATATAAAATATATTTACAGGACAAAAACTTATATACAAATTTCTACCATACAAATATCCATTTTAGAAAAATTCGCGGATCTAAATCGGGTCGAGTCGGATTTGGGCATTTTTTATCAAAATTCGCGCAACTTGTATTTTCAATTTTTTCCGCTCCCACGTATGTTACAATTTGAGCAAATACATGTTACTTTACGGAAAAATGTGTGTTACAATTACACTAATTTTTTTTTTTATACATATTAATTTGTTTTTGTAGAAATAAATATTTTCATACATGTGTTACATTGTATGTGTAACACATATTTGTTTTTAACAAAAAGTAACATATGTTAATTCATATAATAACACAAAATGGGGAGCAAATATGTGCTACAATTATAGTAAATAGGTGCTATAATTAGAGTAAATATGTATTACTATATATACAAATATTTATTTGTCCTTAGAAAAATATATATTGTACTTTATATAACATATGTAAGGTATTAAAATATGTATTAGTACATGAACAACATACTATCAACATAAATCAATAAAGAAAATAAAAAATAAATTAAATAACACATATTTATTCTTGCAAAAATACATATTTTTCTTATAATTACTTGAGAAGTAAAAAAAATTACTAATTTTTTAAAAACTAGTAACATAGATTTTACCTAATAGTAACATGCATTTGTCCAAATTGTAACATACCTGGGAGCGAAAAAATCTATACAAGTTGCACGGATTTGGGAAAAAAATGCCCAAATTCGACACGACCCGGTTTAGATCCGCGAATTTTTAAAAAATTAAATATTTATAAGGTAGAAATTTCTACACAAATGTTGTACTATTTACATATATCATTAATTATATTCACTGTCATCATATATATTTTATACAGTAATATCAATAAACGTAATGATATCAATAAGTACATCTTATTAATAGTAAATATACGATGTGATATAATTTTCATACTATAAATAAATTTAATAGGATTACTACTCCCGTAAAATAATGCAAGTGATAAATATTTTACCATGCATTATGTAAAATAACATTTAATTTATTTTTATCAATGATTTCTAAACCGGACCGGTCGGCTCAACCGGTTGAACCGGGAACCGGCCTCAGAACTGATCTGGAACATGCTATAAAACAGTTTTTGGGGTCGAACAGGATTGAACTGGTCAAAAATCGATTCAACCGGAAAACCGCCCGAACCGGTTAAACCGGTTATATTTTTTTTAAAAAAAATTCATTATCTAAAATTCTAAATTTTAATTTAATAATAAATAATAAAATGTCCACTACATATACAAGGTTTAAATTGTGTTGTTTATCATTTTATGACTCTATTATGTTAAAGTTGTCTATGACTATTTGAATTTTAAATTGTTTTATGTTATGATTTGAACATGTTTATATTAAATATTATATTTTGAAACTATTAAAAGAAAGAACTTTATTTAGCGGTTGGACAGCCGGTCCAACCGGTCCAACCACCAACCGGTGTCGAGACCGGTTTGGTCGCCGGTTCGGTTATGAAAAATATTATATTACTCAAATTTAACCTTTATTTTGTTTAATGATAGATAATAAAGTAAAGGTCAAACTAATCTCTTTTTTGACGGTCAAGATCTTGATTAGCAAATGATTCTTCCTCAAATAGAGAAGACAAAAAGACCTTCCCACAAACTCAACTTTTTCTTTTATTTTTTTCTCATTAATTATTTAATAAGTTACAGCAAAATTTCTCTTTTCGTAAAGCCCCAAATATAAAACATGAATCAAATAGGACAGAAAAGAAAAACTTAAAGCTTTATTACAATCTTACCCCTGCATACTTCATCAGACCAACTGCTACTGCAAAAGAAACAAATCCAAATCGGACAAATCAATTACTATTTTTACATCCTTCATTTTAATTAACATTAATTCATTTTCTTATATGGTCGATGAATTATGTGTTTTAAATTAGATTATTAATAGTATATAAGCAAATTATACTGAAATCTTTTGAAGCATTGCCCAGTGATAAGAAACTGATGAGAATCACAATAATAAACTACTAATTTCGCAGTCCTAGCTCAGACTAGAAAACTTAGGAAGACGCAAAGAAATATTTGTAAAAAATTTGAATAATATTTTTCTGATTAAATCTCAACCTTCGTACAACCAATATAAATAGATAATCAAAGAAATATATGGTTTCTATCTATTAGCTTAAATCTAGGAAAATACTCATACGAATCGTAACTAGTTGCAACAAAATAGCTAAGAAATAGTTAAAGATAAGAATTGATAAAAATAATGATTTCAAATAACATATTTCCTCCGTTCCACTATAAGTTGCTCATTTTTCTATTTTTGTCTGTTCCACTATATGTTGCTCATTTGCCTTTTTACCTTTTTTGGAAACTACTATTCACTTCTTTATTATGATTTTTAAAAGTTTTTTACACTATTTACATTACTTTTTTACTTTTTCCATCACATCACTTATACTTTTTCACTTTTAATTTAATCCGTGTGTCCAAAAGCAATAAGCAACTTATACTGGGACAGAGAGAGTAATATATGAAAAGATATGGAAGATATTCGACTAAATTCGTAATCCGAATTTTGTTTTCGTATCAGAAACCATAAACAACCCACTTATTTTTTAATAATATTAAATACATAAAATTATGTCTAACCCAAAATAAACAACTCATCATCAAAAAAAAAAAAAAAACTAAACATATTAATGTTTAAATTATTATTCAATAAAAATCAAGAACTTTTGAAATTACTGAATCATCATTTGCAATAAAATGAATGGGGAAATAATTAATAGAATCAATAATTAATCTATAATCCATGCTATTAATAGATGTATAGAAAAGCACCTGACAATTCCCAACGTCTTCTGTAACAAAAACACTAGCTTGTCCAAAAAAAAGGAAAAAAAGCAACAAAACAAAACAATTTTAATAATTATCAGTGGGGGAAGTACGTACAATCATCAAAGCACGATGAACAACCAAGCACTTCCATCACTTGAACATAACATAATATAAAAAACAAAGCTATATAATAATTGATGTAATTACTAATTACAGAAAGATTTGTCACCAGCAGCAGAGCAGGCAGGGTGTTTATCCACAGTTGAAACTTCACTATCCATATTACCAAAATTTAAATTTAATAAAGAATTCTCCCCAGCAAAATTATTCCCCTGAAGAACCCCCTTTACTGAAATCCCCATCTTACCCTCTCCACTGAATGCATTGCGACGTCGGCCGTGTTTTCTGCCGCCCGGCCTTCAACGGGCACGGCGTCGTCACCGGGAGTACCATACAGTTATACTGTAGACACAGGGACGTGCTCAGTGGAATGCCCACCGTTGGATTAATCTCGATCCCGGTTAAATAATTATGCTGTAGATATAGTATCTGTATGCTGGCCGACAACAACCGGTCCACGAAGCTGACCGGTACCTCACCCACGAACCGGTTGTTATTCAGGTACAGATTCTGAACCGTTGAAAGCAATGGGGATATCTCACCTGAGAGCCGGTTGTAGCTGAGATCCACGGTCGGGATTGTGACTTGATCGACCGGTTGGACCGGGCCGGAGAATTGGTTTCTCTGCAGTTGAAGGTTGCTGATCGGGAAACTGAATAGGTTGCCCGGGATACAACCGGTGAACTGGTTCATGCTAAGGTCGACGTAGTTTAACCGGTTTAATCGAGATAAAGGCCGTTCCACTGGGCCGCTGAGCCGGTTCCATGACAATGAGAGGTATTGTAGAGAGGGTGGAAAACCGAGTGACGGAAGTGAACCGGAGAGATCGTTGTGCTTTAAATCGAGTCGAGTTAGTACTCGGGAAGCAAACGGCGGAATTGAACCGAAGAGGCGGTTGTGGCAGAGAATGACGTTGGACAGCGCCGGTAGAGTGCCGACGGCGAATGGGATGCTTCCGGTTATCTGATTGAAGCTGAGATCGAGGGTTTGTAGCCCCCGTACCTCGCCTAAGCTCGCCGGAATCTGTCCGGTGATAAAATTGCGGCTAATAGCTAAAAATCGCAAAAACTTCAATTGAGAGAGTGTGTGCGGCAATGACCCAAAGACCCGACCCGGAACAATAGTTAACTCAGCAAGTGAAGACAGCTTCCCAATCGCCGGATCGAGTCTCCCTGTCAATCCCGGCGAGCCGGCGCGAGGATCGCCTAGATTGAGAGCGATTACTCTATCTCCGTCGCAGTAAACGCCAGCGAAATTGCAGGGGTCCGAGGTAAAATCCCACGAGGCAAAGTAATTGGAGCCTGGCAAATCGTTCAAGCTCTTCTTGATGGATTGCAATGCCAGAAAATCAATGGGGTCCAACATTGCATTGGCGCCGGAGATCAAATGGGCTAGAAATATGAAACCATAGAGAAGGCACATATTCCTCAACATTTTCACTTGTTCCGCCCAACCAATGCAGAAGAACGCGGTGATTATAAAGGGCTTGTGAAAGTGCTTTTCCGTGAAGCTTTAATGGAGACAGCATCAAAAGTTGCAGAGAGATGTAAATATAGAGGCATGAAAGAGAAAGAGTGGCTTCACATGAAAGTAATCAAGAGAGAGAGAGAGAGAAATTTGATTACAGATTCGCGTACCGATATGGGTAAGCTTGAGGGAGAAGGGTGTGCAAAATCGCTGCAGATTATTGTTGCTCCACTGTGTATGTGTGTGTAATGAGTGATATTTCTGATTTCGATAATATTGATTTTTTTGGGTTTGGCATTAGGTTCGGAGTGGCAAACGGCTGTCCGAACCTAACATGGGTGGTGACGAGGCTGAGGTTCGGGTTTCGCGGGTGGGTTTTTACGGGAACCACGTGACGGCTTGGTTGGTCGGAGTCTCTTTATTTTCCACTTTTCTTTTTCTAATTTTGATTTAATTTTAAATTTTTTGACCGGAAAATAAATGAAATGTGGTGGTCGACGGTGACGTGTGGAGGCACCTAATTAATGTGAGGGCTAGCAAAAGGGTGCCACGTAAGCAGAGAGAAGAAGAGGACGGACAGCTGGAGGTGGTCCTACACAAACTTCTTCAGCTACAATCCCGTGTTCCGTGGTGTACCGCACTGCAGTGTTCCTTTTACAAACTACTGTTTTTTTTTTTTTTTGACTTGCTTCTTTTTTCTTGGGTGGGGTGGGGGTTACAGGGGGATTAGAAACTTGGGTGGCAAGAGTAACACGTAGAGATGTTAAACGGGCTAGCCCTAACCCTATAGGGCCAGCCCTAACGGGTTTCGGGCTAAATGGGTTAGGGCCTTATCCGGCTCATTCTTAACGGTCCTCTAATATTTGAGACATAACCCTAATCCTAGCGGTCCCCGGGCTAAACGGGTCATAAACGGGTCATGTCATAAATAATAAAAAAATCTAAATTTTAACACATAATCTAAAATAATTGTCATAAAATGTTAATATTTAAACTAGAACCTAAACATGATCCATAATTTCATTAAAATTATTAAAAATAGTTTAATATAATTACAAAAGTTCAAACGTCAACACTTAAATATTTAAAAGTTCATTGGTATTTAAAAGTTCAAGTATAAATACTTAAAATTAATATAACACCTAAATAGAAATTGGAGATAACTTCAATTAATAATAATAATAATAACTAATAAGTATATTATATATTTAATTGATATATATAAAATTAAAAAATTATGCTGGCTAATAGGGCCGGGTCAAAAAAGCCCGGATTTAAACGGGCCAATGAAAGCATGGCCCTAACCCTGCATTTTTCAGGGTTAAACGGGCCGGCCCTATTAGCCCAGCCCGGATTAACATCTCTAGTAACACGTTAACTAAATTCTGATTTATTTTTAGGATTTAGGAAACATAAAATAATTACTTTTATCACACAGTGCAATTATATATTTCATCAGTTCCAAAATTATTTTCACACTTTATTTATTTGAATATCTCAACTCTGTTTTTACAAATATATAAAAGAAATTTTTTACACTTATAATAGTCAATAAAATTTATTTTTTTTATTTTATTATTTAACTTTATATCCACATATTCATTTTTTTTATTTTACGTGTCCAGGACAACTATGAAAGCAATCCTAGGATGAAGTGAGTAATATATATTTTTGTAATGAAAATAATTACACCCTCCACCTCCTTTTTTATTTTTTTATTGATTGAATATGATAGCATTTAGAATATTACTTAATGTGTTTAAAAGAGTCAAAGAGAAGATTATGATCAATCTCTCATTATTCCATAAATATTAATTTTAAGAGAGAAAATATTAATAAAGAGAAATCTTTTATATAATCGAATAATATAGGAATGGAAGGAATAGATAAGTAAATTTAATTTTAGTAATAGTCATCGTAATATATATGTAACATGCCATAATATTAACTCTGACTGAATATTGGACCAAATTTTTTGTGCTAATAGAATACACAACATATTTTTAAAAATCTTTACCGTGGATTTTTATTGATATTTTAAAAGAGTAAATTGTTCTGTAAGATCGTATCATAATTTTAAATTAATATAAAGTATAATACTTATTAATTAAAACGTGATAATTTTTTAACGAAAATTGATAATATATTTATTAAAGTGACTATCTCTTCCTAAAAATATTATCATATTTTATTATAAATATATTTATTAAATCTTTTAAAAAGTGATACTCCCTCTATCCCTATATATAGTTTTAATTATTTTTGGCACATAGATTGTGCCTTCCCCAACAGGGGAGGTTTTTATTGAGGTGGCACTAATAAAATACCTTAGGAGTAGGTTTTGGGAACGACTAAACATACCCCAAATTTCTCTAAACATACCCCAATTATTAAATATATTTTATTTAAAATAAAAATTTAATTTAAAATACTAAACATACACTATTTTTACTAGGCAAACACTCAAATAGAAATTTCTACGGGTCAAAGATCCGTAGAAATATCCATTTTCGAAAATTCGCGGGTCTAAACCGGGTCGGGCCGAATTTGAGTATTTTTTTCTAAAATTCACGCATATAGTGATTTTCGCTCCCAGGTATGTTACAGTCGGGGTAAATGCATGTTACTTTAAGGCAAAACGTGTGTTACAACCAGATTAAATGTTGTTTTCTACACATATTCATTTATTTTTATAGAAGTAAATATTTTTCATGCAATGTAAAACATGTATATGTTACATTGTATGTGTAACACATATTTATTCTTAATAAAAATACATTTTATCCTATAGTAACACATATATGCTCATATAATAACACAAATTGAGGAACAAATATGTGTTACAATTAGAGTAAATATGTATTACTGTAAATTTATGTTACAATTGGAGTAAATTTGTGTTACTGCAAATGTGTGTTACATCTAGAGTAAATGTGTGTTACAATTAGAGTAAATGTGTGTTACTGCAAATGTGTGTTACTGCAAGATAAAATGTGTGTTACTGTATGCACAAACATTTATTTATCCTTATAAAAATATATATTATATTTTATATAACATATATAAGGTATTAAATGATGTATTAAGTACATTAATAACATATTATTAACATAAATCAACAAAGAGAATAAAAATTAAATTAAGTAACACATATTTATACTTGCAGAAATACATATTTTCTTTATAGGTACTTGAAAAGTACAAAAAATTAATTTTTTAAGAACTTGTAACATAGATTTTGCCTAATTGTAACACGTCTTTGCCCAAATTGTAACATACCTGGGAGCGAAAAAATATATTATTAACATAAATCAACAAAGAAAATAAAAAATAAATTAAGTAACACATATTTATACTTGCAGAAATACATATTTTCTTTATAGTTATTTGAAAAATACAAAAAATTAATTTTTTAAGAACTTGTAATACAGATTTTGCCTAATTGTAACACGCTTTTGCCCAAATTGTAACATACCTGGGAGCGAAAAAACCTGGAACTACAAGTTGCGCGAATTTTGGAAAAAAATGTCCAAATCTGACCCGACCCGATTTAGATCCGCGAATTTTTAAAAAATTGATATTTCTACGGTAGAAATTTCTACACAAGTATTGCTCTTTTTACTATTATACTATTTCCCATTTTGACCTAGTTTTCTTTTATCTATCTTCATCATCTCTCACACCCTAACTGCTATATTCATTGAGTTCAATCATCTATCATATCCAACAGATTCTACCTCAGTAAGATCAAATTTCAAATTCGAATTTATGCATATTTAATCATGTTTGCTATCAACCAACTAACTCTCATTTTCATCATCCACAAACAACTGATTCCCTCAAAACCATTCTACAGTTCTACGAAAAAGACAAGACTTTCGTCTAGTTGAATTCTTTTAAAATTTTGTTCGGTTGCAACAGAGAAAATGACGACGCGAAGCTTCAGTTCTCATAGCAGAAAAAATAACAACGCACTGCTTTCTTACTTTTCAATTGTTGAGCATTAACATGACTTGAGAGAGAAAAAGACTGAGTCAAAAATGAAAAATGGTATAATAGTAAAAAATTGGGTATGTTTAGTATTTTAAATGGTGTATGTTTGGAGAAATTTGGGGTACGTATAATCGCACCGGCAAATTTTTATCATTGAGAGGGTTTAGGGTAGAAACCCAGGTAGAAATTCTTTGACCCAGGTAGAAGGAGAAAGAGAGTGGGGGAGATGGAGAGTGAGGGGACGCATGAATGTAGGAGGGCGCGTGGAACACACGAGCGTGTGGGATGGCTGTGACGTGAGCCCCGCATTTGCAGCTTGTCTTTTAAAAAAAAAAAGAATTGTAGTTTTATAGGCCTAATAACTTGACACAATTTGATTTTGATCCTATAAATTTAAAAATATTTTGAAATTGGTCCTATTACCTGTAATAGTATATTGCACAACCGGTCAGTGATTATATAGTTCTGTGTTTGATTTTTTATTACAAATGGTATTGATAATTGAATCTTAATGTCTGAGGGACAATATTTATTTAAATAATTTCTTATAATTATTTTTAAAAAATTTAAATTATCAAAAATTGTTAAAAAAATTCAGAATATTTATTACTAATCAGTTTTTTAGTTTTTTTTTTTTTCATATTGAATGTTCCAATTTTTTCATTGACATAATCCTGATTTTTAGAACTACAGAGTCGATCAAAGATGAGCATTTGAAGGGCGTCGTTGTAATTTTTTATGATGGTGGCAATCCGGTCAACGATGGAGCAGAGTGATTTCTGTCCATTGAAGTCAAATATTTTGACCATGCGAAAAAGTGTGGTTGCTCGAGTAAGAACGCTATTGACTACGGTAGCTCTGGGTGTGGCTTCGAATTCAATTACATCAGTAGGATTTACAAGATTTATTACATATTTTTTTGTATTAATTTATTGTTAGAATTGAATAATATAATTAAATTATTTTAAGAATTTCTTCTATTTTTGTTTTTGGTACTCAATCTTTCTATAATCATCTACAATTATATTAGTAATTTTATATCTTCTAATTGACATGGTCCGGATTTTTAGAACAGAGTCGATTGAAATACTGCATAATTTACGTAATGTCAATCAATTATTTTTGCAATATAATATATATTTTAATATTTATATAGTTCATTCTAAAAAGATTATTAATATTTATATACTATATGCATCAAAAGGATTTAATTACCTGATTATATTTTAAAACATACAGTTTCTATAGTGAGTAATTTATTAATCTTTGTGTTGATATTTACTTTAATTTAACTTTATTACGAGTCATGATGAATATAATTTTTTTTTCAAACTATATTAATTGTTTCTTTTTCATGATTATTGGTATTTGTTTTTATATGTATTCATTTATATTCCACAATTATTAAACTTATAATCAATATTTTTTCAATATTTATGTAATACTTAATATTTCTAATTAACATTATTTTAATCCGCAAAAGACCGAAAAATGCATTAGTCAAACTAATCATGAAAATTTTCAATTTATTAAATCTAATTTTAGTTCACCGTAATAATAAACAGGATTAGTCTTGTATGCACCAATTACACGGTACAACTCAAGTTCATTTTTTAAAAGTTATACAAAATACTATTGAAAAGTTACACATGTTATTACTGAAAAGTGTATCTTTTATAGTGTAACTTTTCAGTAATAATTTGTGCAACTTTTCAGTAATAAATTGTGTAACTTTTTAAAAATGAACTTGAATTGCACCGTGTAACTGCTGCACAAGAGACTTACTCTAATAAATATAGGAAATTTGAGTGTTTCCTATAATTTACCTATTTATTGTTTATGAAAGTTAATTGTATGATCAATTATTTAGAAGTTTCTTAAAATACAAAAAATAGTTGCACTAATCTTATTAAATAATAAGTATAAAAACATTTACTATAATCTTTAATAAGATTTTTCATATCTTGCTCATTGATTTACGTAGATGATATTAAAAGTTGATAATCAATTTTATGTCTTTGTCAAACTTACCATATAATATTTTTATTATTTATCTTTGATTTTGAATTTTTTTTCAATATGTTAAGTATATTCATAATTAAAGTTTACACGAATATTTATTTCAAATTGATAAAGATAATGTTCATTCATATACCATAATTATTGAATGTGTTGACAACTATATATTGACTATTTAACATCTTAACTTAATTAATATCAATTTAGTGTATTTTTTAAAAACAAAAAAATCTTGACAAAGTATTGTATAATTTTTTTTTTTTATACGAACTATTTTATGATATAATCTTAGTAAAGATTTTGGCATTGCATCTCTTCTTTTATAAATTAGTATTAATGCTAACCAAACTAGATCAATTCATACATAAACATGCAAATGTGTTGAAAAAATTTTATTTAACTACAGCCTATGAAAATATAATTGATATTTAGTTGTCATCATATGATTTATTTTATTATATTTGAGAAATTTCAATTTTTAAGATATATTAATTTGTGAGTATTTTAAATATGTGAAATTAAGTAAATTTATTATATTGATGAACAAATAATAAAAATTTACAATTTTTTTTAATTATGTGCATTCTAGTATTGAAATAATCTATTTTATATTTCTTATTGTCTTAAGACACAATAAAAAAAATTAAATTATGCCTACTAATAGGAATTAGAGCTCTAATTATGTGCACTTTTAAATCAAAATATACTTTTATTCCAAAAAATTATCATTTGTTTGATAGTTTGATCTTTGATCTTACCATTATAGAGGAAGTCATATGTTTTAAAATTTATAATTTGTATATAATCTAAATAAGAGAATTAAGTTTAAATATAAAAATTATCTAATAAATTAAATTTTAATATATTCAGTTGAATGTTGTGTTGCAACAATTACAATTCAATTAAAAATAACTAATAGTGTTCGAAGTTATACATAATTACACCAGTTGCACGGCATGCAAATGGTGCATATATAGGACTTTGCGTAAAATTTCTTATCAAAATTTAGATTTTATCGAATATCAGATTTCAAATTTAATATAATATTTAACCTAATTAAAAATACAAATGATATATGTTTTGTTGTAGTTTACATAACTTTTTTCTTTTATTTATCTTAATACATAAAAATTTTTCCATACACGCCTAACTTATTTTTTATTTGTTCATTCTTTTAGAAATTTACAATGATATATGAATTATTATACACATGAATTTGTTGTGTAAAATTTATACTTAAAAATTCAAATAATATTTTTAAATATTTTTACATAATAATTATTATTCTAACTATATACTCCCACCTTGGCTCACCTCCACAATAAACTTTATACTTTTTTAAATCCCCTTCACAAATTCAAAAAGTATGAGGCTTAGTACGAAATGATAAGAGTATATTAAATATAATATAATAATTAATGCATAATTTATATATAATATTAAAAAATCTCACGTAATACACTAGCACTACACTAATTTCATATTTGAGAGTATATACAATCCATTAAAATGTATTCCTGATAAGTTGTAAGTTGTAATTTTTCCTCCTTGTATTCTATGGGTTTTGAGTACCCTTGTACTCGATAATATATGATTCATCTTTATCTTTCAAAAAAAAAAAATTATATATTTGCTTGGTTTTTACGATTTTGAATTTTTTTTGGTCACTTAAATATTGGTTTAAAAAAATCACTATATTTACAAATTGATTCAAAAAATTTGTACGGTAGTTTTTTTTTTTTTTTTGCACGGGATCAATATGTAATTTTTATCAATTTGTTGAACCATTTTATAATTTTTTTTGGCACACCTGCGAAAGAGAAAAGTATAATTTATTTCTAGTAAGTATTGTATTTCATGAATTGTGAGTCTTAGTCATAAGGTTATTTGAAATTTATTCCAGCCTTCATTTCAAAAATATTTAAAATGACTTTAGATTCAAACGATGGCTCATTCATTTCTGAAATTTATTCCAGAGCTGGCTTCATTAAGTTAGCATTAATTATAAGAGTATAGTACGATATAAAGTATGTTTTATTTGAGACAAATCAATATAAAATATATTAATAATTAATAAAAAAATATTATTTTTAAATATGATAAAATTCTAACAAAATAAAATAATACTGTGTTAAAAGTGAATATCATTTTTCTTTCAAAATATTATCATATTTTACTATAAACTTATTAATAATTCTTTTTTTTTCTTAAAAATAATAAGATTTTTGTTATAAATGGCTAACACTTTTCCTAAATATATTGTTACATTTTATTATAATCATACCAAACTTATTTTTTTGCTCACACAATATTTTTCCTCTTTATGTATTACGATCATATCCACCAATTAGAGAATATATAGGCATATAAAGGATATGTTTTTACATAATAATATATTTAGTATGGTGCATCAAATACTAAGTTACATTATCAATATTTATTACGATAGATTTTTAAACTATGTTTTTTTTAAGAACTAAAATTTTATTTCACGTGTTCTTTTGGAATAAAAAATGTTTAGAATTTTAAAGATTCTACCGTAATGATCTGGTTAAATTATGTACATGTCAATATTTTTTAAAAGAAAAATCTAATTACATATGAAAAAAAAATTGTATAATAGGGATGAATATGCATTTAGATGAAAGGTTGAATTTGTATATATTACATTGAATGTGATGGAGAAAGCAAAATCTCAAATTCATATTTATCGAGAGTCATTCTACTGTGCACATGCACTTGAATTTTGAACAAAAGTACTCTAATATGTACTTAATAATATTTTAATAAGTAATTAGTGATATCTAAAATATAATCTGGAATATCCTAAATTAAAAAAATTGATGTGTTCGTATTTTGACAAACTCAAAAATAAAATAAAAATTGAACTTAAAAATCTAAGTGTATGTCATGCATAGCATACTTGAATTTGTGTTTATCTTAAGTCATTGAATTTGTGTTTATCTTAAGTCATTATGTACTCTATAATGCAATCTAATAAGCATAATAATGCAACAATAGTAAACCACGTAAAAGATGCATTTTTTCTTTTTGTATTTTTACATTTATTTATTATGTTGCATTTTAACAAAGATTAATAAAAAAAAAATCGGTCAAGTCTCGCATGCTCTTGATATAAAATTATGTCATTACTGCAACATGCGTATGATATGCACTGAAACTTGTAAGTTCAATTTTAATTTTAAATTTTATTAAAATACACAGTACATGCCGAAATATATATGTATTTTTGCATTTTGAATATTATTAAATACTTTTTAAAATATTACTAATTAAGTTTTGAAATATTATTAATTACTGATTAGAATATTTAAATTATACCATATACATCATGGATAATTGATTTACTCATGATATTAAAAGTATGTTTTCAACCTCTACAAAAAGTGACTTAAAAAAAAGAAAGTGCTTCTCACTGTTCAGTTGAGATCTAAAACCGGCACTAAGAAAACAATTAGTCCATATAAGGTAAGAGGTCTATTTATTTATTATAGAGGGAAATTATAATTTATCGAGCATAATTATGAAAAATGTGAAACCACATGAATCAAATCCGGATAACTTGATATATATATATATATATATATATATATATATATAATATATTTATGTCAGTTTCAGCATATTAAATTTATTTGGCACATTTCATTTCTGTATTTTAGGATTCCAACAAACAGACTTATTTTTCATGCCAATTCTCGGGAGTATTTGAATAAGAATTATATATATACTAGTACGAAATCTGGATACTACGTGGGATAAATAAAAAAATATTTTTAATATAGATTATATTATATAAATTCTGTTTTTGTTGATAATTTATTTTATAAAAATTAAAATTAAAATTAACCAGAAAGTTAATTTATACAACACAATTATATTGAAATTGTAAACTAAAGTTAAATAGATAGTGCATTTATAAATTAAAATATGAATGATTTCACAAATAGATGTCACTCGAATAAAATAAATATTAATAATTACAAATTAAATTTTTTTCCTTATAAGCGACATTTATTATATACTTGCTTGGTTGTTTTTTTTTTTTTTGGAGTTGAGACAAAAAAATTTAATCTTTTTTATTTTTTACTCTCGAGATTGCAATATATATTTTTCATGTGCATCGAATTATAGATATATTTTCGTGGCTAAACGATAATGAATACTAAATTAATATAAAGGAATATTTAAAATTATCATTACAACAAAACATATTTAATTGGTAAACGAAATAAGAACATCTGAAACGCGGTTGAATTTTTGCATACACTATATTTGTGATAAATTAATTAAGTAATTAAAAAATATGTACAGAAGCACAATGCATACACAATATTGTATTCTAGAATACTTTTTTTCCTGAATTGTAAATAACTTACAATATAAAATAACTTACGGTGTATACGACTCATACAAAATAATTTTTGTATAAATAAATTACGATCAATACACAGTATACACAATGAGTAAATAATTTACGGTGTAAAAAATCAAATTTGAGAATTGTAATATTGTGTGAATTTTAATTTAAGGGTTAAGAATTTGTATAAAGCTGTGAATAAATAAATCTCGATTTCTTGAATTTAACATATATGTGTATCAATGATCTATATATATATATAATATTTATTTTATATATAATACTAATATAAATCTATACACATATAATTTGAGGCTATGTTATTCACATAATAATTAAAATATGAATATGCTATAACATCTATGTAAGTATGTAAGATTTGAATTATAAAATTTTATTATCATATAAGTATGTTAAAAGAAAATTAAGAACATGTCAAAATATATTATTAAAAAAATAAAAAACTTAATATTTTTATAATATAAAATTTTATTATTATACATGTATGTTAAAAGAAAATCAAGAACATATAAAAAAAATATTAATTATTAAATAATCAAAAACATAATATTTTATAAGATTAAGTTTTGTTACAATTATTTTAATTTACATGTAAATATATAAATGATTTATAATATATATATATATATATATTGTGTGTCTATGTGATTTCTTGAATCTAACATATATGTGTATCAAATGATTTATACATGCACAGCGCATACACAATATTACAATAAATAAATTAAGAATTAAAAAATGCGTACACATGCACAGGGCATACACAAAATTATGCTCTAAAACATATTTTTTCTAGAATTATAAATATTTTATAGTGTAAAATAACTTACGGTATGTATGGTGCAGACATAATGATTTTAATGTGAATATAAAAAAAATTACTCCCTCTGTCCACCAATTATATGCACATTTCTTTGCACGTGATTTAATGCAATATGTCGAATATTTTGGTGTATTGTGAGGTCCGTTTATGAAAAAAGTGATTATTTTTAAAAAGTACGTATGATGTACTTTTATTCACTTTATTCATAAACGGACCTCACAATACCCTAAGATATCCTCTGACATATTGCATTAAACCACGTGCAAAGAAAATTGCATATAATTGGTGGACAGATGGAGTAATAAACAATATCAAAATATTAAGAATATAAAAAAAAATTAAAAGATAAATAAACAATTCAAACTTAAAAGTTTAAATTAAATAGATATCTCATTGTAGGAATTAAACATTACCTCAAAAAAAAAATTGTGTAGCAATATAAAAAAAATATTATTTCACCAAATTATTATATGTAAAACATGAACCTGCAAAAAAAAAAAAAACGATCATAAAAAGATAAATAAACTACCAAAAAAATTGTGTAGCAATAGAAAAAAAAAATATTTCACCAAATTATTATATGTAAAAACATGAACCTGCAAAACAATCGATCATAAAAAGATAAATAAACAGTTTGAATTTTAGAATACGATAAATAAGAATATTAGAAGAGAAATAAGAAGAAACAAGAGACGCATGAAGAAATAAGGTTAAAAGTTGAGAATAATACAGTTTATAGAGTTGGAATATATAAATGTTGGAAATTAAAATGAACGGTTGAGATTAAAATATTAGATATAGGATGAGATATTATGAATATATTTAGGGATTATAAATTTATTTGCCCAATAAGTTGACAAGTTTTTTTATTTCAGTTCACATGATTTACACTTTTTGAAATTGATCCTATAAGTTGGATAAGTTTTTAAAATTAGTCCTGAAATCGAATATAAACGGTTTCTCAGCCGGTATATTCAACGTGACATTATCTTTTACATATAAAAATTATGTTCCATTTAATTTCAATTGATCAGGTTTTTTTCTTTTAATTCAAAAGTCAAATTCGGGGCGGGCCTTAAATAAATCGGGCTTCAGGTTATTTCGGGTCGGGCTTAATCTAAGTAGAGAATACACAATTTACACTTACCATTTACACACAAACGCGATCAACTATGGTTTGGGGAGAGAGGACGACGAAAAGGTTTGATGAAAAAAGAAGGCGAAGACGATAGTTTTATTGAAGGACGAGCATGAAGTTTTGTGATCCGAAGAAAAAACGAGGATCCTCCACCCATATATGGTAAGATTTCCAGTTTCCAATTGCATTAGGATTTTCAAATATTTGTTGGAGATAATTTTTTGTATTAGAGTTTTTGAATGAAGTTAGATTAAGCTCGACATGAAATAACCTGAAGCCCGATTTATTTAAGGTCCGACCCGAATTTAAGTTTTAAATTAAAAGAAAAAAATATGATTGATTTAAATTAAATGAAAATCAATTTTTATATGTAAAGGATAATTTCACATTGATATTAACGGTTGAGAAAACATCTATATCCGATTTCAGGACTAATTTCAAAAAATTATCAAACTTATAGGACCAATTTCAAAAAGTGTAAATCATGTGGACTGAAATAAAAAACTTGCCAACTTATTGGGGAAATAAATTTATAATTCCATATATTTATAAGATTTATATAAGATATATATATTTATAAAATATTAAAATATATGGTTAAGATTAAAATACTTAAAATGTAAGGTCAAGATTAATTATTTATGTCAGAGTTAATGAGAATAAATGAATTTTGAAATCGAACATTTTGATTGATTTCAAAACTTCATTTTTAGATAATATAATATATATATATATATATAAAAGTGTGTGTGTCAACATATTCAATACAATATTTGGCATATTTCCTTTTTGTATTTTACGATTTCAACATATTTTCATGTAAAATCAGATTAATAGATAAGTGCACGAGGTGTCTTGGTAATTTGTTGCGCATGGAATGGATTTTATAGTGTCTTGAGTTTGGTCTGAAAATTCTTCCATCGATATGAGAATGAAAATAAACACATTGTAATTATACTGATTAAAGAATAAAAAGTATATATAATATTATTTTCTCTCTTAACTAATAAAATTATTAACTCATTTTCTTTTTTCTTTTTGTATTCATCATACTCAATTGTTTCCTAGTGCCACAATCCCAAGGCACTTCTCTTTGTCCATTTCTTTTCAAAATTAGAGCACAGTTATATAATTACCATAGAAAAATAAATTCAATATATTTAAGAACAAAGGAGGAAAAATAAATTTTCATTTTCATTAAAAAAATTGAAAAAAAACGCCCCTCACATTTTTTTATAGACAAATTCAGTTAGGGTTTATTCATAATTTTGTTATCTGACTCACAGTCATCTCCCTTTAAAATTTCATGTAATTGAATTATAACTATATTAATAAAATTTATTTTAACACAATTGTGTAACTAATAAATAGCATATGTGTAATGGATGAATATTGTTAAGTGCATGATACATGAATTAAGTAATGGAATTAAAATTTTATTTTGCAAATATCCTTTTTAAATCTGAAAATCTCTTTAGGATGGTTTTATTTAATGAGTATCGAATTTCATATAATTAAAGACCGAATATAAAGTGTTTTAAAAAGGTGTGAATTTGTAAATGAAAAATTATAATATTAAATATAAAAATCAAATTATATATATATATATACTTAAAGACGTACTTTTAATGAGGTATATCTGTATATGTCAAATAGATATAGATAGTATTGACGCTTTCAAGATGTGTCCCATGCATTTATAACTAGCTAGAGTTCACATTTGGTGTATCAATTTTCAAGGCCTATACTTTAATCAATTTCTAGTCTACCAACGTACCAATCTTTTATATATATATATATATATATATATATAAAACAATTAATGCACTCCATATACATACATATATATGTATATATATAAGTCTTCCTCTTTTTAAATAAGATAGCCTCAAATTTGTGGTAATCTTACATACTACCCAGTACATTTCTATTTTAAATATTAATATGAATAAAGTAGTCTCAAATTATATATGTATAAATTTATATTATCGAATATATATATATATATATATATATTTAGACACTTTCTCTATTATTTTATAAATTGTTTATTGTCTATTGGCTCTAATATTAAGAAAAATATAAAAATAATATAAGTGATGTGATGAAAAGAGAAGAGTAATGGAGAAAATGGAGAGAGAAGATTATTAGAGAAGTGTATGAATATAATATTGTTATTTTTATTTTAAAAAATGTTATGAGCATCGTAAAGTGGAACGGACGAAAATGACAAAATGAACAACTTATAATAGAACAGAGGAAGTACATTATATATATATATATATATATAAATCATTGATACACATATATGTTAAATTCAAAAATATCAAGATTTATTACTTCACAACTTTATATAAATCCTTAACTTTTAAATCAAAACCCACACAACATTACAATTCTCAAATTCGATTTTTACACCACAAGTTATTTACTCATTATGTATGCATTATATGGACCATAATTTATTTACTAAAAAATTATTGCGTATGCTAGTTATTCATGATTCTAGAAAAGAAAAAGATGTTCTAGATGCTACAATATTGTGTGTGCATTGTGCATTTGTACAAATTTTTTTAATACTTAATTAATTTTTCGCAATATTGTATATGTGTTGTGTATATACACATATTTATTTACTATAGATCAAGTGTATAATATTGTACTTTCAAATTTTTATCACTAAATTGATTAACTATGTAATATTTGTACTATAATTGCAATATTGATATTTTTCACTTTATTTTTTAAGAGTATGACGTCACAATTCTCTTCAATTTCTAATATTACTCTTGAAAAGAAATGTTGGACAATAGTGCTGTTTAATAACTCCACTAAAGAAAATTTTATTTATTTATTTAATTTTGATTGATGAAGAGGTAAATAAGTTGTAATTTTGATTGTACAATTTTGATATTATGTAATTGACCTTTTGTATTTCGCGATGACAATAAATGAAAAAAAAAATATTGTCAACAGTTAGTGTATATCTATCCAAGTCTGTTGTTATACACGGACAATTATATGTTGCAATCTCGAGAGTAAAAACATAAAAAAAGATAAAAAATTCTTTGTCTCGACTCCAATGAAATACCAAGTAAGTATACAATAAATGCCATTTACAAAAAAGTTTTTCAAATTTTGTAATTATTAATATTTATCTTATTCGAGTGACATCTATTTGTGTATCATTAATATTTTGCAAAAAACCTTGGGTGCACCCAGGTGCATACTATGCACTTGAAATTTAAGTCCAAATTTAATTTTAATTTTGACTTTCCCACGTTTAGATATGGATTAGTCAAAATTAATTTTAAAATTGAGGCTCAATTAAGGGTGCATGGAATTAGGGGTGTAAATGAGTCAAGCCGACTCGCAATCTACTCGTGCTCGACTCGTAAAAAGATCGAAATCGACTCGAACCAAATCGAGTCGAGCTCGAGCTCGAGCTACTCGAGTAGCTGTCGAGTTCGAGTTCGAGTTCGAGTTTATAAATACTCGGCTCGAGAGGCTCGCGAGCCTAATCGAGCTTGCACAATATTTAATATTTTTTTTTTATTTTTAATATATAAATAAAGTTATCGAGCTCGAGTCGAGCTTTAATTTTAGAAAAAAAAAGCTAAAATATATTTAATATTTCATTTTATTAAAATAATAAAATTATCGAGTCGAGTCGAGCCGAGCTCGAGTTTGTCGAGTTCTTAACCGAGTCGAGCTCGAGCTAAAAAAATCAAGCTCGATCGAGTTCGAGTCGAGTTTCGAGCTTCGAGTATTGCTTTCGAGTCGAGTTTCGAGCTCAGCACTACTCGGCTCGGCTCGACTCATTTACACCCCTACATGGAATGCACCCAAGACACACTCAATATTTTAATGTATAAATACACTATCTGTTTATCTTTTATTTACAATTCCAATTTAATTGAGTTTTATAAATTGAATTTCAGTTCAATATTAATTTTTATAAAATAAATTATCTACAAAACATGAAATTTACATAGTATAATCTATATTAAAAAAATATTTTTTAATAATCCTACGTACTATGTGGGTTTACGTATAAGTATATATAAAAGTCATTCTCCTTTAAATTTTTCATAGTATGAAATTATTGATATTATGTATAAATCTAACTATATCAATAAATATAATAATTAATATTAATTTATTATATCAATAAATGTATTTGATGATATTAAATTATTACATGAATAACTTTTACATGAGAATATATATATATATATATATATATATATATATATATTGTGTGCAATTATGTATTTCGCATTAATCTATAAGGCCTACTTAATTAATTTCTAGACTACCAAGTACCAACCATATCTATTAGACCATTTTTAAATCACAACTAAAACACTGTTTTGAAAATTGTATTCTTCACCAATAAAAACTTTGATTTGTTCCTCCTTTAAATATTTTTAATATAGAGAGAATGGTAAATTTATTATGAATAATTTTCATACAAAATTTTGTCTATTTTAAACTCATAAATTAAAACAAATCTTAAATTTCAAATTTTAAAGGTGCCCTTGATATGAATTTAAGATGAGAATTATATTGAGTATTATTAAGGGATAATCATTACAAAGTTAGTAATTAGTGTTTAATTTGTTTAACCTATTTTTACGATTTTATTAATGCATAATAAATAATATTTCCTCTGTCTACCAAATTATTTCCCACTTTCCTTTTTTGTTTGTCTACAAAACTTTTTCTCATTTCCTTATTTTGAAATAATCCACACTCACAATAAAATTTTTGGTCCCACAATACTCTTACTTTTCCCTTATTTTATCTATCATTTCAATGTAATACTACTTTTTATTAATTCTCGTGCCCACAATGAAATAGGAAAAAAAATTCATGGACGGAGGGAGTACCAAATATTAAGTACTTTCAGAATCTAATATTCGTTCACTACTCCTAACCAAGAAAGCACTAAATCAAAATTTTTAGAACCCAATCAAACATACCCTCTGGTAATTTTGGGTACTTCTTGTACCTTGTAATTAGTCTCTTCATTTTCTTAATAAATTTTATGCTTGATTTTAAAATGGCGATGATTTTCCTCCCTTTACTCTTTTGGGGTTTGAGTATTGATCAGCTCTCAATCGTGGGAGGACCACTAATTAACAAAGAAACAATAGCTACATTACATGATTTTGTGGGAAATGATTATTAATAACTAGCTTGGACGATATTCATTGTGTTTTTGAAAAAGATTTCTAATAAATGAAATTATATATGGTCACATCATCTAGATTCTCCCATAATATGTACTTCCTCTGTCCCAAGATAAATTTCACACTTTCCTTATTTGGATGTCCCAACTCTTTCTTCACACCCAAAAAAAGGAAACAACCCACACTCACAAAAGTCAATAAAGTACACTTTTTATATTTTATTATTTAACTTCACACTCACATACTTCACTTTTTCTTAATATGTGTGAAACTCCACCTATGAAGAAAATGTTGGGACGGAGGGAGTAAATTATTAGTGTCTGCTTTAATGATGTAACAAACTCATGCATGAAATTAAATAATTGGTTAATTTTTCAATTAATTATATATATACAATACTTTACATATTCCTTTTTTCATTAAAAAACATTACAATTAATAAAGAGATTGATTTGAGAGAACAATTATATATTTTAATTTTGAGAAAATGTAATTATATATGTTCCAACATATAAAGTGTTGGCAAATGTAGTTGTTGGGGGCTTTAATCGAAGGACAATTTGTTAGGTCATAAAGTTGCATACAAAGGAATCGAAGTCGATCATAAATGCAAATATGGGTTCAAAATGAGAAACCTAACCATAAAATATTACTAATAACAAAAATAATTTCTGAAAAAGTAATTTTACAATAATTGTGGAGATATAAATGCAGCACCTCAATAATGTTGTTGTGACTTGTGGTACTACATCTAAATTGAAGTTTTCTTGAAAGTGAGATACCATGCAAAAGTTACTTACTCCATATGTTTGGTAAAATTTGGTAAATGGAGTATTAGCATATGAACTAATAAATATGCATGTCTCATATTTTGTTGTGCATTCAAATATCTTGGAAATAGGTGAAATTTTGTATACATAAATTAATTTATTAACATTAATTGTTTTCTTAAAAAGTGGTTAATTTGTTATTGGTTTATCTCAAAAGTGATAATTGAATATTAGTTACATCTTGTAATTGGTGTACAAATTTAATTTTTAGAACGTTTTAGATGAGTGTCTATAACATGGACGTACAAAATTTGGTTAATATATTGATTAAGTTAAAAATAATTATAAAACGACCCTACTTTCTCTGATTAATTTTTTTTATAAGTAAAAAGTAAATTTTATTAAAACCAGTTTTTGAGAACAAGATGTGCCAAAAAACCAGAAATCAAGTTATACAATAATATCAGAGCACAAAGAACCTTCAGACGGTTCCATCTTTGACCTCAATAACACAACTCTCTACTAGTTTTCTAGGCTCCATGACCCAATCTAAGAAATAAAATTTTTGAAGGTTTATATATCTCACTGAGCACCAACTCCACAATCTACCCCTAATTTCGTCTACAATTTTATTCTCATCCCAAACTCAATTGTCAAAAACCACCTTATTCATCCATGTCCATATCACCCAAACTGTACAAATCCACAACCCAGCAGCAAGCTTCTTCCCATTTTTCCAAAAAAAAAATGCAATACCTGTTGAAAATGATCAGCCACTTAGTTATGTAATACTACTGAAACATTCAACCACCTGCATAAGTTCGCCCAGAATGGATAGGAAAGTTTGCAGGTGTAGAACAGATGGTTTGCTGATTCAATTTCAACTGCACATAATCTGAAAATACTTTCCTCCATACTGAGCAAAACACCTCTGCGCACGAGATTCATCTTAGTTGGTAATCTATCTCATAGCAGCCTCCATGCTAAAGCCGACGCTTTAAGTGGTGAAATATTCTTCCATACTTTCGCGAACAGCCCTCCATATTCCGAAATCCTTCTCCCAACGTCTATGCTCTCAACCAACTTTGTGTATGCGGAGCTCGAACTGAACGTGCCAAATTTTGTTGGTTTTATTAATAACAGACAAAAGATGATTAAACATAACAATATCAAACAACATTCTTCTCCATTCCCAATTCCAAACCCACGTCCCCTCAACCCAAGACCCCATCTCTTTAATGCTACCCTTTTTATTGATGCTCAAGTGAAAAAGCCTAGGAAACTGATTTTTAAGGGAAAAAGCTTATGTAAATGATGGGAAATTCTCTTTCATTTTTTTGAGTGTTTGATGGGGACGAGATCGTGAGAGCGAATTAAGACAATAATAAGCAGATTTAGAGAATCAAATTAATATTTTGTAAGATTAACATTAGTATCTTTATAATTTATTATTTGCATAAATTAGTATTTATTTTTTTATTTACTCTTTCACTCTTATTTAAGATATGATCTGGTAACAAATCAGATAATTAGCCCGTTGACTACGTCACATTAGTGCTCTTAAAAGAGTTTGAAAAAATTGAATTAAGTGAGATAATTAGCTCGCTTGAAGCTCTATTGTCAATATAAGTTATGCAAGATAATTAGCTCACCGGGTTAATCTTGACAGAATTGCCTTATGAGGACTTTGGGTTGGGTTCGGTGAGATAATTAGCTCGCCCAAACCCTAGTGCCTGAGTCGTGCGTTGGTGAGATAATTAGCTCACCGACATGACCCAGATGAATGGGCCTTTACAAGGAAAGGTTTAAATGTGTTAGGATTCAGTGAGTTAATTAGCTCACCTGATCCTGACTGTGAAAGGGTTTATAAGCAAGATGATTAGCTCGCTGACGACTTCAAACTTATCTTGCCTTCAGAGCTCATGGGCTCCTCAGGTTTTTTGGGACGATCACCTATCATGAACAAGTGAGGCGTGGGGTCCTTGAGCCTAAGGGCTCAATGAGATGGGCGCAACGTCTGTAGTTTTTTTACATTGAAATGATGATGAGGATTTTCTTCATGATTAGTACAATGATAATCGTGGGATCACATGCCCCATTAGGGGTTTTGGGCTGTTTTACTAAAAGTATTTCTTGAGGTGAGGTGTGTTTCAAGGGTATTTGTCAGGTGTTTCGTCAGAAAGTTCTAATATGTATGCCCGATTCAGCGAACACTTTGTTACCCTGAAAGGTCCTTCCCAGCTGGGCCGACGATGCATTTGGACGTCTCATTTGTCTTTTTCAGTACCAGGTCACCCTCATTGAATTTCCTGAGTCTAACTTCATAATTGAAATATCTTTCATACTGTTGCTTGTAGGTAGCATTTTTGTGCACTAACTTCAACTTGTGCTCCTTTAACAAGTCCAAATCCAATTTTAGGGCTGAGTCACTTTCTTCAATGAAGACTTGGGAGTTCTGTGACTTGGAATTGCCACTTTCGATGGTATAACGACTTCAGTCCCAAATGTCAAGGCGAAAGGGGTTTTTTCGATTGAGTTTCTTGTAGTCAATGATGTAAGTCCACAAGACATTAGGGAGTTCCAACATCCACCTGCTCTTGCGTTCTTCCAGCTTGGCCTTCAAGATTTTCTTGATAATTTTTTTTACAGCCTCGACCTGACTGTTGGACTAGGATGATAGGGAGTTGAGAACACCTTCCTGATTTTCTATTTGTCGCACCCTGACCTTGGACATATCAATTTTTTTTCCGTTGTTGGAGATGATAACTTGCGGGAGTCTAAACCTGCATATCAGGTTCGTCCAGATGAACTTGATCACTTGCATCTAGTAGATTTTCGCGAGTGGCTCTACCTCTGCCCATTTGGTGAAGTAGTTGACTGCTACGATGGCAAACTTATTCCCCCTTGAGAAATGGGTAGAGGACCAATCAGATCGATGCCCCACTAAGCGAATAGCCAAGGGCTAAACATCGATGTGAGGAGTTCAGGGGTCTGCACTATATTCGGTCAGTGCACCTAAAATTGGTGGCATGCTTTAGCGTAGGTGATGGCGTCTTTCCTGAGGGTTGACCAAAAATATTCCTGACGAATGGCTTTGTGTGCAAGGGATCTCCCCTCAGCGTAGTTATCGTAGACAACTTTATGTATTTCGGCTAAGATCTTTCTCCCTTGCTCAAGGGTGATGCACTTCAATATAGGCATGCTGAAACCACGTATCACAATCGTGACACTTGCATCTCAATTTGTCGAGCTTCCATTCTGTCCTCAGGGAAGGTGTACTTCAAATATGCTAGGATAGGGGTCATCCATGTGTCGTTATATTCAACCAGGGTCGCCACTTCTTGTTTGTTGATGGACTGGTCAAATTGCATGGTTAGCCTGATATGGGTGAAGTCAGCTGCCCCTTCAGAGGATGACAATTTTGAGAAGGCGTTAGCCTGTGAGTTGTGCTCATGAGGTACTTCCTCAATGAATATATGTTCGAACTTTTTGCATAGGCTGACGACTAGGTCTTGGTATTTGTCTAGTTACTCGTCCTTATCCTCGTATTCTTCTTTCAATTGATATACCACCAGTAGCGAGTCCATAAGAATATATAGACATGCGACTCTTGGGCTGTTGCGAGTTCCAAACCTTCTACCAAGGCTTCATACTGGCCTTGATTGTTTGTTACCCTGAAACTAAAGCGTACGACATTAGTGATGAATTGAACTTCAATTCTAATCAAGACGATTCATGCACCCGCACTTGTTCTTGTTGATGACCCATCTGCATAGAGTTTCCAAGGTGGATGGTTTATCTTGGTTGGATTCTCAGGGAACGTGAGCTAGATCATAAAATTGGCCAAAGTTTGGGCTTTGATCGCCGTGCGTGGGGTGTATTATCACGTCGTATTGAGCTATTTCTGGGGACCATTTCAGTATACATCCATTATTATCAGGCCGGTGAAGTACCTACCTAAGTGGTAAAGTCTTGAGCATCTCCACTTGATGGTCGAAAAAATAGGGCATGAGCTTCCTCACGCTCATGACTAGAGTGTGTGCCAATTTCTCCAATGGGGTGTACCTCAGTTGGGCTTCATCTAACACCTGACTGACATAGTATATCAGTAGGTGTTGCTGGTCTTCTTCCCGGATGAGGACTGCGCTCAGGGTTGTCTTGGATGCAGTGAGATATAGGTATAATTTCTCACTTGGGACAGACTTGGATAGGATCTAAGGATTAGCTAGTCACTCTTTCAGACGACAGAAAGCCTCCTGACTTTCTCTGTTCCAGAAGAACTTGTTCTTCCTGATAGTGTTGAAGCCTATTCTTGGTTCTAAGTCATCCTGGTTCTTTACCCTCGTCGTTTGTCAAAATCAGTAGATGATTAACCTCCATAGGGGTCGGACCTAAAATGGTCAGGACTTGGTCCTTAGGTCACTTTTCCATGCTGGGTTGTTCAGGACCCTGATCTTCTATGTTCAATACTCATTCAGTGAATGTCGGGAGTACTGAATCTAAAAATGCACAAGAATAATTCAAACATTTTCTTACCATTTTCTGGTCACCTTTAATGATGCCAATCATTCCCTCAACAGTCGGGAATTTAATACAGTAGAAACAAGAGAAGGTTACCGCCTCAAAAGTTTTAAGAAAAGGACGCCCTAGGAAGCCGTTATATATGTTTGGTTGATTGACTATTACAAATTTTACAGGCCTAGTTATCCTAGTATTTTCGTCTTTGGAGTAGATCAGTTTGACAAAGAGTTTGATCTTGATGTAGGGGGTGACAGTTATGTCTCCGAATGCCTTCAAGATTGTGTGGTAAGGCCTAATATTACCCAGTGGTATTCCATCTGATCCATTGCGGCCTTGAAGATGATGTTGCAAAAATATCCATAGTCGACTAGGACTCGTCGACCTTCATCCCCAAGATCATCGTTGATATCACTAGTGAGTCATTCTTGGGGTAGAGTACGCCCTCATGGTTCTTATTTGAGAATGAAATTATAGCATTCTTAGTGATAGTTGGGTCAGCGAGGTTAATTAGGTTCACCTCACTGAGAGCCTTGAGTTCTGCTTTCTTTTTCTTGTTGGAGGTCTTCAGGACCAGGGTCAGGCCCCCTAGTGCGCCTCCTGGTCTGATCATGTTGACATGTCCCCCTTGATGGAATGGGGGAACTTCTTCCATTAGCTCATCATCGTCTTCTAGCTGTGCGACGTTGGCATTCTTTCTCCCCTGGCGGTTCACTTTCTCCTGAAGGCCTCCCTTAGGAGGGGTTTCTTCATGAATTCATCCAGTTTTCCGTCTTCAAATAGGTTCCACAATTGCTTTGAGAGATTGCAGCATTTGCTATAGTTGTGCCAGGACTATTGTGGTAGAAGAAAAATGTTTATCGTTTGGGCGTCAAGACGGCTGGCGCAATGGCTTAGAGGGCTCTAGTAGTGCCTTCTCCCTTGATCATGTTAAAGATGTATACGGGAGTCTGATTCATTTTTTGAATCAGGTTGGCCTTTACCTCATCGTTGAACCTTTTAAATGTGCCTGCAAATTTGGCTGGCCTGGATCCACTTCTATTTTTTTGAGAGAGATTATTCAGCTTGGCTGAACCTTCTTTAGGCTCGTCAAATCTTTAAGCCAATAGCTTATGGCAGTTGATGAGTTCGTATGTGCGTCTTCTGCATTCAATGTAGATGGTTGGGAGATCTTTGGCCAGATTGTGAAACATGGGCAAGTCGTCCCTAAATTTCCAAAGGATTGAGTGGAGGGCAAGTTCATCATTGACTGACTCGCTTCCCAGGATGATCTCATCGATCCATTCGATGTATTGTTCATCAGTCTCATCGACCAGTTGGTGCACTCTCATCAGGTGGTGGTGGCTTTCAAGCTTGTTGATCTTGGCTGCAAAGTAAGACACTAATTTTTCTCCAAGTTCAGAGAAACTGTGGATTGATCGTGAAGGAAGGTTAACGTACCATTTGTGAGCCAGGGGGAATTGTCTACATCTGGTGGCATCGGATGCCACCATCCTGATATGTAATTCTGTATTTTGAGAGGTGAGTTTCATGATCTATTTTTTCCTTTATAACGGGGGCGCCTAAAAAAGGTAATCTTAGGCTAGACAGGGAGGCCTCGAGCTCTATGGACAAGGGTTCATTGTCCATAGTAAAGCCCTTCTGGTAACCCCTCTGGCATCCATTTTGCCCTCAACCTCGTCAAGTCTCTTTTGTAGGGCTAGGAGCAGTGAGTTGGGACCACTGGGTGCAGCCTAATGCTCCATCACGTGAGCTATTGGATCGTCGAGCGTATATTTAGGGGTATAACCTGGCCCAATAGTTCATGATCCAATTTGCGAGATTGATCCCGTTTGAGCAGGTCGCTCTGGGCATAGCTCAGACCATGTCTGACTGAGTTGTCAGGTTGTAATTCAGGAGAGGAGGTCCTCATGATGGGGTAGTTTGAGGACCTTGTCAGTGTGACAGGCCATTGCTGGATTTGTAGCAAGTTGGTTGTTTTCCCTGTTGGTGGACCAGTCGTTGGTAGAGGTCGTACCTCCTTGGTGAGGAGATGGCAGACGACTCACTGGGTATTAGCTCCCGTTTTTTTCTCTTGAGTTGGTGGATGAAAGCGTCTACTTGCTCCGGCGACTCGAAGTTTTTCAATGAGACGGGCATCAACTCTTGAGTACGGCGTCTAGGAGTGCTTTGGGGGTGTTCATTTGCCGGAATCACCTCAGGAGTGTTGAAGTCCTCCTAAGGGGCCTCCACATCTTCCCTTGCCTCCGGTGCCTAGGTAGAAGGTCACGTATGGTGCACGTCTTCTGTTGGAGGTTCTTTGATTTCACCATGGTTTCAAAGGAAAAAGCTTTGGTTGATCAAAGTTGTGGTAATTTTTTCTGGTCGTTCCCACAGACAGCGTCGATTGTTTGTTCCGAGAAATTATAGTGGGACGTAAGGAACTATAAATGAATAACATAAACATTTGTCTAGCCGCGCGTTTGAGCTAGGACTTTAATGTGCTGAGTCTTGTATTTATTGTAAGCTAAAAAGAAGGATGTAAATACAAAGGATTGTCAAAGGTTGCTGGTCTTTCTTTTAGTCAAGAGAGGGCTTATTCAAAATTAGTGTCCACGATTGCATGTCGTGTCTTACTATATGCTCACGTTAGGTCATGGCCTAAAGATCGTGAGTGTTAAGGTAACATCTCACGTTTAACTTCTTTCTCGAAATAATGGGAGAACTGACTCGTCTTATAAGGAAACCTCATATTAGTGGAGATGTTGAATCTGTAATGGATCTTGTTTCCTTAACATGATTATTATTCGTTCGGGTAAGTATTCTCACGCCCTTGGGAAATTGACATGACTTCACTGTTGTTAGGGGCTTGCTCCCTAATCCTGAGGTGAACTTAGGATCTGTGCCTTCTCCTTCAGGGCCGCCTGATGGTCCCTCCTGATTCTAGTTTGTTCAACGGCGGATAGAGTTCTATAAGCCTAGGCCTGTACGAACTTTTTTGAATTCGAACTGGTCCCAATATATTTAGGAATATTTGTGCCACAACAAATTTAATCTTACATTATTATGGTATAATATAATTATGTTATTTTATGTGAATATAACAAGTCAATATATATATATATATATAGTAAAATTGAATTTGATAAATGTTCCACGTAGTATGCACAGTGTAAAGTAATGAAATAAAAATAATAATGAAAAAGCACTAGCGTTTGTAAAAAAGGAAAAAAAGGAAAATAGTAAAAGTAATGAAAGAGTGAAGAATGGGTAGGGGGCGGAGGAGGATTGGATGAGTAAATTGCACGGGGATGTGTGCTCAAATATTGCTTGCACCAACCCCAACCACCATAATATCATCAACAATGCTTTCTTCTAAGTACTACCAATATTAATCAATTACTAATACCAAATACTACTTATTCCATTGCTTCTATGTTACATTTTTTAATGTGTGCATTATTTATTAGTATTAGTAATGATAAAATTGTTTTTATTGATAATTGAAAATGATATGAAAAATGAAATTAATTCTAATGGTGTTGAAGTTGGTTATTTATGAAAGAAACAATAGAAAAAGGAGGGCCATTGGGTAGATGAATGTTGTGTTTGCAAACTCTACAAAATAAATAAAATAGATTTTTATTTTTTTGAAAAAAAGTTAATTTTGCATTATTTGCAATCACTAAATTAAAAATTTAGAATTCATTTTGCAGAAACGGGTAAAAATCGTAGAATCATGCTTTCGGATGCTCCGGAATCCTATCTAGGATAACTACCCATACAAATAATTATCCTATTATTAGAAGTGAATATTTTTTTTCAAACATTTTACTTTCTCAACATAATCAAAATTGTTTATATTTTCAAACATTCCATACTTTTAAGTTTACTTTTAAAAATCAATTAATATAATTTTTTAAAAGTAAGTAGAGTTTCAAAACATACCCGAAGCATGAAATTGCTTAATGTATCATTATACATATTATATATATATATATATTGCTCATCTTTTATATAAGAGAATGTGTCGCGGGTATTCAATGATGTCAATTAATTAAATTCACAAATTACAGAAATAAGTCTCTCAAGAATAAGTAATCGTCATTAAACAAAATTTGAGAGACCCAATTGACCCGATTGAACTTAAACCACATTGCGTATATATTACGTTGATTAAGCCATGAGTGGAAGACTTGATCCCGCAAGGAAAAGAAAGTTCTGAATTCATGATATTTCATCCTTATGTACTATTCACTTTTTATATCTACTACTTTCATTTCAATTCTTTTTTCGTACAAGTAAAAATATGATTTTTAAGAAAAATTAAAGTATGGCAGTATGAAGTTAAAAGTGATAAAATAAAGAAAAAAGTGTACTTATTGATTTTCGTGCGTGTAAATTATTTTCGTTTTAAGATGTAAAAAAAAAAAAAACGTCCAAAATAAAATATAAAAAAGAAAAAAGCAGTTGCAACAGAGAGAATTAATATTCATATATTAATATTTGATAATTTACTACTCCCTCCGTCCACGATAAATGATCCACGTTGCGTTAAACGGTCGTCCGCAATAAATGGTCCACTTACCTAAAATGGAAAACCTACGATCTTTATTTTCATTTTTTATACACACATATACTCACTTTTACACATCACATCAAGTATTCTTTTTAATAATTAAATACCTTTTAATACTAATACATTCACTTTTACACAGTAACATTTACTTTTTCTTAATAACCGTGCATAATTAAGGTAGACCAATTATCATGGACGGAAGAGTATTAAACACATAAATTTGAACTCGTAGCATTTGACTATCATATTTGTAAGACAATATATGCATTGTTAAAATTTCTAACATTATGTTTGGAAAAAGAAAAAAAAAAGTATTGTACCATTATGCAAATGTGCGTTCAAAGCTTTTATTGCATCATTAGGGGTGAGCACTATTCGGTTTTAACCAAAAAACCGAACTGAACCAAACCAAAATAAGAATTTGGTTCGGTTAATTTGGTATTCGGTTCGGTTTTGGTTTTAAATATTTAATATTTTGGTTTTCGGTTTCAGTTTCGATTTTTAAGATAAAAAAACCGAAAAACCGAAAATCGAACCGAATTTAAATATATATATATATATATAATTATATATGTATAATACTATTACTAAATATATAAATAAATTAAATAAATATTATATTACATATATATAATTACATTACATATAAATAAAAAAAACCCTAACCCTCAAATCAGTAAGTTATCATTTCCAAATTCCCTCCCTCACCCTCACGGTCACGGCGCCTCACTTACAGAAATTCTCTCCCTTACCCTCACGCCGCTCACCCCATTTCCATCCATCGCTGTCCGCCTAAGCTCACGGCGGGCGGCCACCAAGTCACCACTTCCCTTCTCCCTATTTTTGCACACACAATTTTGACTAGTGATATTTCGGTTAATATGGTTTTGAACCGAAACCGAACCGAAAATTTTGGTTTCGGTTTTTTCGGTTTTTAATGTATATGGTTCGATTTTTGGTTTCTAATAATAATAAATTCGGTTAGGTCGGTTTTGGTGATTTGGTTCGGTTCGGTAACCGAACCGAGCCATGCTCATCCCTATGCATCATAGTAATTGAAGAAGGCTGCCCAAAAAGATATCAAATAAATAAACTATTTATAGATATTTGCGGGAGTACAAGAATGTCATGTGCGTAATTTATATAATAATTAAGGTGCTATGATACACAGATTCTTCTAAAAATGTTATAATACAGTATTGGATTCGCACCCGCACCCTAAAAGGGGTGAGATTCTTGAATTCTAGTGTCGGATTCTCCACGTGGTGAATCCATCTGCCACGTGGCGAATCCAGCTAACGGATTCTCGAATCCACTGCACGAATCCTATTTATAAGCATTAAATATATTATTTAAATTGAATTTTATTATTTTGTATAATTTAAATTGATAGTGTGACACTCAGTTTTGGATTGAATTTACTACTATGATTTAAGTATTGAACTAATTCAACTCGATATATTATTGAATATACTCATATTTTAGGTGATAAAAAATATAATTGATCTATAAAATTTTTATAAAAAAAAATATATTTTTAGATATTATATATAATAAAATATAAATAAATAGACGTATCCTTAACGAATCGCACCCTAATTTTTTTAAAAACTCGTATCCCCGAACTCGTATCGTCGCACCCGCATTTGCGTATCCGCACCCGTGCAACATAGTTAAGGTGTGTTGTCTCTTTCATCCACCTACGCTTTTATCCTGCGAGAATTAAAGATCATTACACTCTAGTGTGTCAACTCCCCCATCTCTTTAATTTTTCTCATCACATTTTCTTCTTTTTCTTGTCATATGTTATTTAATCACCATAATTTTAAGATATAAATGGGTCATGATCATCAACTGTATTGGTGGCGGATGCACTTGAATCTCCACCTTAATATGATATTATTTGAAGAGAGAAGGTCTCCTATGAATGCACATATTTGTCCATCCTTATTAGTTCTAGGACCCTCTTATTTAGATGTGCACATTGTTTGATACTTGAACAATCCTCCTCCTCCATGTAAATTCCGTCGAGTCTTTTCTTAAACGACCAGTTCTGTCTATGTCAACTCCATCTAGTCCATAGAAACCCTGTTGCTTCACTAAGGTTCACGAGAACAACTCGTTTTATTTAGATCAATCTCGTTTAGCCCATAAAAATTTTGTCGTTCGCAATCTTTTTTTGTTTGACACCTAGGGAATTCCTTCACATTGTTTGCTTGGGACCATGACTCTGATATATACCACTACTATGGCTCCCAAGTGGATCCACAATCTTCTCATTAACATGATATGATCCGCACTTTGGACTGAGCCCGCATAAATTTATTTTTGGACTTTCTCCAATTAAATCTCGTACCAATAGAGATATTTGTTCATCCTTATTAACTCGGTGATTCGTCTATTATTTCGATACGGGACATTGTTTGATACATCAACAAAGTGGATATCTTAAACCCGAAAAAAATTGCAAGGAATAGGATTGCGATTTTCACTATTTTAACTTAAAGTATGCTAGAATCCAGTCTGTTCAACATGAACTGGTGTACACAATATATATATATATATATATATATATATATATATAATAATGATATTAGTACATTACAGTGGAACCCCTATATTCAAACCGATCAAGGAGTATGTATAGTAAAAAACTTGTTAAACCTATTTTCAATTAATACTTTTTTTGTAGAGTAATTAATTTTTTTAGTGAAACAACTAATATAATTCGATTATATTTTTTAGTAAAAATAATTAATACCCTTCAAATTAATACTCTTATATATGTGAGAACAATTAATATCTTATAATGAAACAAACCAATATTCTCAAAATAAGTTTTATGGTGAAATTTATTCAATACATTGCCTTCTTTTTTTTTTAACAAAAATATACTGCCCTTAATTGAGATAGAAAATAAAAAATGTAGACAGGTTGTTATGCCTAAATGAGTGTAGTACTCGTACACTATAAATGATATTTATGTCCTTACTAATAAGACTGATGAATGCCTAATTATAATGGTTGTTATAATGTTATTAGGAATTTAGTTTAAGCAGTGCAACATATAAAATGGAGAATATACTCGAGTATTCAGATAAACATATAATACCAATTGAAATAAAAATAAAAATAAAGAATCCAACTTTGTATATTCGAATTCTCTGAAAAAGCAGAAAAAATGAAAAATGAAAAAAAAAAAAAAGTATAAGATAAAGAAATATGGACAAAGAAAAGTAAATCAGATCAGAGTATAAGCTGTAAAATTGAAAGAGGCCCCAAAAGGGTCACAACTTATAGGGACTTCACAAAGAGGCATGCTCAAGTAGATAACAAGTCATACACGTCAATATATATATATATATATATATATATATATATGAGGTTACTATAGGAAGATTAATTTAGTAGGATTTTTCACAAGCTTATTGTTGTAAGTTGTAACGATCAATAATAGCCACATAATCAAACCAGCCCGGTTCGATACACATTCTATAAAATATAAACATTAAAGGGGCATTTGGTATAAATTTAAAATGATAATGATAATAAATATTATTAAAGAGGTAATCACTATGGAGTTAGTAATTATCTCTTTTTTTAACATATTTTTATAATTTTATTAATATACAACAAATAATACCAAACACTATTAATGAGAATAAATCTTTATTAATCTTCATTTATTCTCATTCCACACCTTTATTACTCAAACCAAACGACCCCTAATAATTGTTGTATTTTAATAAATGATGTGAGTGTTTTTGTTATTTGAAGCTCATGATGAGGATAAATAAGTATTCTTAATATTCAATCAGCAATAAATATGTTTGAATGAAGAATAATGAAATTGTGAAAACTAAAAATGCAAGGAGTAAATATATGAGAGATTTGCTGAGTTTTTTTATTTTTAGGCTAAAGCTTAAGATATTTTATTTGGCTTTAAGAGTCTCTATAGTGTACAAATTTATACTTGAGTTAATTGCATAAATTTCACTTAAGGATAGTGATCTTTTATTTGAATCTATATATATATATATATATGTGGGTGCATGCCACTTCTCCGACCCAAAAATATGCTGCTCCTGGGATTGACATCATCTGATCATTTATTATTGTCTAATTTTATACTACCTCCGTCCCCAAAACTACTTTCACACTTTCCTTATTTGAACGTTCCAACTCTTCTTTCACACACCTAAAAAGTAAACTTTTATCTCTCACAAAAATCAACAAAATACATTTTTTCTTATTTTATTATTTAACTTTACACTCATATATTTTACGGATATTTTTTTTATGAAGTTTTCTTTTTTTACGGATATTTTCTTTTATGCTTAATTGATGCTATAGGATATGAATGCACTGGACTCTTTGTATAAGTACCCAAGGATTCCTAATTGGTATTTGTGAATATGCACTTAGCACAAAAGTTGTATATTTCTTTTATATTATATAACTGTAATTTTAATATATATTTATATAAAAAGTAAAAAAAATATTTTGCAAAACATTAAATTTCACTGAAAATTTATAAATAATTTAAAGTATTACTAATTCATTTATATATAAGTTATTTGCATACTTAATTGTGCACACAAATTATAAAAATATTATACTTTTTAAATAAAATAATTATATATATATAACACAATAGTGGCTTCCTCCACAAGCTCCCCCCAAAATACCTAAAATAATAAAATATTAATATTATACTCCACCTATTAATATGTAATATATTACTTCACTATTTACATACACTTCAAATCTCCATTTTTACTTTTAGTTTAATTATACTTACATAATATTCAATTTTTTCCTTCAATATATTTCAACTACATATCAAATAAAAATTTTTGTTTATGCAATATGGAACTCATTGAAAGTGTAAACTCTTATTTAGTTCAATCATTGCATCTCTTCTATTATTCAAATTTATCATCTATTTTTAATTTTTAATTCACATTCATATTCCATGTATAAAATAAAATTAAATCTATTATTTAAAAATATTTATTTATTAATTTGATATATAGTTGAATATTTGAATTTAAGTAAAACTTTATGAGTATTTTCAATATTATAGTTTCATTTCTAAAATTTTAGTATTTTGTTAGTTTTAAAAAAAATTAAATAATTATGAGATACTTACATATATATTATTTCACATAAATCATATATTAATAAAACATTTAAAAATTAATAAATAATAATTAATTGGAAAACAAAATAAATTTAATTTAAATTAATAACATGTTTTATCTCATATTAAAATATTATAAATATCTAATCGTGCATCGCACGGGAGAACAACTAGTATAAATCACACTTTAAAATATTTAGTGTACAAATTTATAATTGAGTTGACTTTAAAAGTCTGTATTTATAGTTTACGGATAGAGAATATCATAAGATTAAGGGGCTGCTTGGCTGGGGTAATGAGAGTGGAGAATGAGAATGAATGAAGATTAATGAAGATTCATTCTCATAAGTAGTGTTTGATATTATTTAGGATGATATACATATAGGTTCAAGAAAGTCATTATATTTACAAATAGGTTCAAAATATTTGCACAAAAATACTTTTTTTTCAGCACAGAAGCATTTTTTTTCTGCACAACACCTATTTGTAAATATAGTGACTTTTTTTGAACATATATGTAAGTCACCCTATTATTTATTGTACATGAATAAAATCATAAAAATATATTAAAAATAGAATAATCACTAATTCCATAGTGATGACCCTTTAATGATACTCATTACCATTATCATTTTAAATTTTTACTAAGCGAGCCCTAAAATTTATCTTAAAGTCAAATTTATCTCTATCTGTCAACGTTTCGACTCAAATTTTTTTTCCTACCAGATTAAAATTACATTGTTATAGATGGCTAGGTTGATTGCGCAAATTTCAAATTGCGATTTATCATGTAAAATTAATTATGCAGTTTTGAACGATTTTAGATTTTTTTTTTTAGTTTGACAGTTTAAATAAATGAATATCAAAATAGCAAGTTTTAACTATCAAGAAACAATAAATAAAAATCTGATTAACCAACTGCTCCCATAAGAATACAAAAAATATGTTATATATAAATATATAATACCAAAAATTTGGGTCAAATTGAGCCAATATCTTTTTACTTTTTTTTTTTAATTTTAAAATTAGGTCCAGGTTAAATGCACCCACAACTGTATTGAGCGCACCCGCTTAAAATTATGATTATAATTAATAACATGTTTAATGACTTATATGTCCCTAATGATATAATAAAAACCTAGTTATGCACCCACATCTTTATTTATTAATATTTCGATAGTTTTTACCGAAATAATTAATTTCACAAAATGCAGAGTTCCAACTGTTGGAAAATACAATAATAAATTGTATGTGTAGACGAAGATGACTTATGCAATTGACACGGTAAAGTCGAGGCACAAGTTAGACTCGCTTTTCGTAAGACGTTATTGCCCCGTACACAGGTGCAATACAGATCATGGCAACCGTCCCCAAGATACAACGACTTTGGAGCCTTCCGCTCGTTGCACTACGAAGCGAAAGCTATCGGCGAATCGCAAACAAGTATCCGGAACTCTCGGACTCAATTCTAATGCAACTCTATGTTTCTAGAATGCATGCACTTTAAAGTATTAAATCAATTCAATTAAATGATTGAATTATTTTCAAGTATTTTCAAGTATGTAATGACAATGTGGGGGACATCTATTTATAGATTTCCAATGGTTACGGGTAATAGGTGTGACTCTTCACATTCCACTTTTCCAAAGAGTCGCAACCCTTAGGATAAAACTATTCACCAAAGGTTACCTCTTTAATTCAAAGAGACACAGCGCTTCACTATTACCGCAATAAATACATTCATCAATGTACTTATCCACAAATTAAATGACATTAATTTATCATTCACACCAATTTTGGTTTTGAGAAATAAATCAACTAAATCCATTTACGCAAAATGGATAATTAAATTGTCACTCAATATTTAATTAAAATATGGTCAAAACCAATATTTCCAACACCAACATACAAACTATAATACAAATACAACCTCTGTTTTTGTTATAAATTTGAACTCAATCTGAAAGAACAGTGAATTGAGTTTCTGAAAGAGCAGTGGACTCATCTTTATGCAATTAGAAGCAATTAGAAGTAAATATATTGTTGTTGTGGTTAATTAGCTACAGTCAGATTTCCACTCAGGTTACCTTAGAAAATTTCAGCAGCATCTAAGATGTTAATTTTCAATCGACACATCATGTTTGTTGCACATCACTCACATGTCTATAGAATTCGAAAATTGTGGTCGAAATTGTATTCACATTTTGATGTTCTATTCTGAAATTGTATCCTAAATCCTAGTAATAAAAATCGAATTCTTGAAAACTAGGATGAAAACACAAACCTGGAAGATGTTTTGATTTAGCCATTCCGGTGCGTGCAAGAAGGTGTGGATGTGCGGCGAAGGAGGCAACCGATGACGAAGGAGCAAGCGAGGAAGGAGACGGTGCGACGGCAGCGCGACGGTGAAGGAAGTGGCACAACTGCGAACGAGGCGGTGCGACTGAGAAGGACACGGCACGACTGCGAACGAGGCAGGCGCGACGGCGCCAGTGATTTTCGGAACAACAGATCAGCCCGCGAAGGAGGCGCGACGGCAGAAATCACATCGACGGTGCGATGACAACAATTACACAGCGGACGACGATGTTTTCTGGAATGCGATTTTCTGAGTTTAATTTCGAACCCTAACTCGTTTGGTGGGTGTGTGATTGAACACAATTTCGTTCCGTTTTTGTTAACTGAGGGTATATTGTGTAAATGTTATGTGGGTGTACTCAATATTATGTGAGTGCACTCAACATGTGGGTGTACTCAATACAGTTGTGGGTGCATTTAACCTGGGCCTTAAAATTATTCTTATACCATATCATATAGCTTGGATGATTTTAATTTTTTTTATTCTAGGTTATAAGGTTCAAACCCTTGCACCGATATTATATTTTTTTTAATATTATATTAAATTATATTATTATTTATAATATATATTTATATATATAACTATATACTTATCTAATAAAAAAAATTCTGCCCAAAATATAAATTAATTTTTATTGTCATTTTTTCTTCAAATCAATAAGAAAAATATTATTAGTTTATTTTTTGATTCAATGATAATTTATTGACATTAATTTGTAAAAATATAAAAAGTCTTGAGAGTAAAATCTTAAAAAATTATGGGAAACATAATCTTCAATTTTTTATTTCTTGTGTTAAATATAAAAAATCTCAAACCTATTTTCATTCGACTCATGCATAATTTTTACAGTTATAAAATAATTTGAATAATAGTTGATATTTCAAATTTTGTTTGATATCTCCTTCTAAACCCTTTTTATATGCATATTCAATATTTCTTTAAGTAGATTAATTAAGACATATTTTTTTAGAATTTTACAAAGATGGAGTGTATATTATTATCTGCACATGACAATAAACTACTCATAAGAAATTGGTTAGTAATTGAATCAACAAGAATATATTTTCAATGATTCAAAAGATTAAGCAAGTCAAACTCTCTATTAATCTATAATAAAGGATAATATGGTTTTATAATTTTATCTTATGTATGAGAATACGTTGTATTAGATAATATTATAAATGAGACAAAATTTTTATGAATTCATATTTAAAAAATACAATTTAAATAGTAAAGTGACACTTTGTCCCAAGTATAAAATCAACTCAAAAATCACTCTATTTTTAACAAAATGAAATCTTGCATATTACACGAAATATTGTAAGAATTAAAATTCATGGTATATAATAATTTTAAAAGATATATTAATGAAGTTTAATATGAATTTATTTATTTTTAATTGTAAAGTTTTGTTGTATAAAAAACTATTAACAAAAATTTGTTATAAATATTTATAAAATTCAATAGAAAATAATTTTAATTTGATTGATTAAACAATTTTTTAAATAGATAGTCCCAAAAAGAATTTAAAAAATTTGTTTATTAATTATATTAATATGCTTAAAAAATTAAAATGTGCGTACATATATAAATTTATTTATATTTAAGTTTAAGTAAAAATTAATATTAAAAAGTAATAAAATAAATAAAATAATCTATTTTAATTTAATTTTAGTTACTTTTTTTGTTTTGATATTAAAATGTTAATATTTCTTGAAAATTGTTAAAATACACATCAAGATTTTAAATAGCAAATTAATCAACAACACGCTATCAAACTTAACCACATCATTACACATGCCAAAATTTAAATTTCTACTCTCTCTGTTCTAGAAGATATATGTAACCTGCGAATTTTCTCACAAAAATTAATAACTCTTTATTAATAATGTGAAAATTAAATTATAAAGAATATGTTGAATATAAAAATTGAGTGATTGTTTTGGATTCAATCTCTATTCAATCATCTGATTCTTCTCTTCGAGTCTTGACTTGATTTGCGAGTTTCTTGGAGTTGGTCCGAAGTTGACTTTGAAGTTGGACGTTAATTCGAGTGTATGGAGCCTTATTTCGAATTAATGTTTCCTTATGGAAGGACTTTGTTGATTTTTGGAGTTGGGTCCGAAGTTGACTTTGGAGTTGGATGTTAATTTGAGGGCATTGAGCCTTGTTTCGAATTAACGTTGCCATATGGAAGGACTTTGTTGATTTTTTGGAGCTGGTCCGAAATTGACTTTGGAGTTGAACGTTAAATCTAGGGCATTGAGTCTTATTTCGAATTAACATTACCTTATGGAAAGACTTTGTTGATTTTCGGAGTTGGGTCCGAGTTTGATGTTGAAGTTGATATTAATTTGAGGGTGTTAAACCTTATTTCGAATTAATATTGCCTTGTCAGAAGGACTTTGTTGAGTATTTACCTTTGGACTCACTATGGAGGTGTCGTTGTAGATGAGCGGTGTTGATTGTCGTTGAGGACTTGTGGTTGAACGTTGACTGGAGGGGCTTGGCACCGTGTTTCACGAATCAAATGTGGTTGTTGATGATGAACGCCAATCAGAGACTTCGCACCGTGATCCCGGATAAAAATATCATTGTTGATGAAGAACTTGAAGAACGCTCTTGAAGTCGTGAAGAATATCTTTGAATCTTCAAGGATGCCCGAAGTCTTGGATCTTTACGCTTCTCTCTAAGCTATGATCTTCTTGACTTCTTATGAATTGTGGTGTTGTTGTCGTTAAGGACTTGTAGTTGAACGTTGATTGGAGGGGTTTAGCGTCGTATTTCTCGAATCAAACGTTGTTGTTAATAAAGAACACCGACCGGAGGCTTCGCACCATAATCCCGGATCAAAATGTTTTTGTTGATGAAGAACGCTCTTGAGGCCGCGAAAAACGCCTTTGAATCTTCAAGGATGCTCGAAGTCTTGGATCTTGATACTTCTCCCTAAGCTCTGATCTTCTTGACTTCTTGTGAATGAAAAATGACTGAAATGAGACACTATTTATAGGTATAGAATTTTATATTTGCAGGCCAAATTTGATGGGCCGAAAGATATAATTTGGAGAATATTCCCAAGAGATGCCAGATTTGATAATCTTCAAGGACATTTGTGAAGATTTGATTTCTTGGGCTTTTTAAAGATCGGGTTTGATGACTTTAAAAATTCAAAAGAATTAAGTGGACTTTAGAGGCCCAAAATATTTAATTGAACTTTAGAGGCCCAATTGGATTTATTAGGCGTTCGAGGCCCAATTAAATTCACTAGGCTTTTGAGGCCCAATTTGATTTATTATTTAGGAATTAAATTTATCCAAATTCCTAATAATAAATTTAATTTTAACATATAATTTCTATATGTTAATATTTTTGGCAATTAAGTTTAATTGCTTACAATATAGTATAGTTAAGTTTTCTGTAATTTTTGTATATGAGTTAATTTATAGTGTTTAAATGAATAAAATAGTTTTTAATGAGGGTAAATTGCTCAATTTAAGTGAAAAAATAAAAATAAAAATAAAAATGTCTTTGATGATAATTATTAGTGGAATGTGATGCATTATAAGTTTTTGTGAAAAATGAATAGTGAATTATGCAATTAATGTCTTTTGAAACATAGAGAGTAATATATAAGAAAATTAATACTCCCTCCGTCCCGTAGGAATTTGCACCCTACGGGACGGCACATTTTTTAAAAAAAATGTGTTTTATATATAAAGTAGTGGCATATGGGTAAATATGTGTATAAGTTTGTGAGTGTGCACGTAAATCAATTTTTCTTTTTTAGTAGTATGCAAATTTGTGTGTGACGTCCAAATAAAGAAAGTGTGCAAATTCCTATGGGATAGAGGGAGTACTTGATATTGTAATTTTATATTCGTAATAATATTAATAGAATCAAAATTTTATTTACTAAATATCATTGATAGTGCATCGTACGAATGAAAATGCTTGTTAACATATAATGCTATTATGTTATGATGCATTATGCCAATGTCTACATACAAGTAAAACAACACAAAAATTATAATAACATTATGCTCTTAAAAACACACTGTCTTGTGTATATTAATATTTATTATATCAATAATAATATTATTAATATATTCCGAAATATTTAACCCCACTCTATCCATCCGTTTGGATCGATCGATACCATTTTTGGCGTTCTCAAGTTCTTGCCACGGTTCGTGCCCACGATTTTGATAAATTTCTCTTCTGCACTGATGCAGATGTCCCTGTTATCCTCACCATTGATAATCATGGTGTTTCTCAATTGAATGATGATGCTCATATTTGGCATCGCAAGGATCAGTTCCTTCTAATCTGGCTTCTCAGCTCGATCACTGAATCAATGCTGGGGTATGTCAATCGTTGTGTCCACTCTTTTCAGGTATGGAAGGTGCAGAATAGAAGAATTAGAATCCATGAAGAGAAGAAGAATTAGAATCCATGAAGAGAAGAAGAATCAGATTCAACCATCAAAGCCAGAAGATCAACCTAAAACCAACCGAAGAAATGAAGGTAATCGACTCATGAGATACCACGTTGAACTCTCACATTTATGTAATCTTTTATGTAAATTTCATTTAATTGAATAGAATGAATTCCATTGGTTTGAATAGAAATATAATGCTACTAGAATATTCTATGGTTGAGCTAACTAGTGAAACTACTATACTAACAAACCAACGAAATCGAGTGGGCTAACTAACTAATGAATCTGCAAAACTAACAGAATCAGGTAGGCTATAGTGTTGAGTAGAGCGCAAAGTACACATATGCATGTAAGCATGCATATGTGTGATTACAAAGAATGTTGAGGAGGTGATATTATAACATATGATAGTTACATATTTACGTGACACTTTTGAAATTTGAATATCAAAAAATAAAAATTAGATTTTATATGAAAATAATTCATAATACGTTTATCATGAAATTATTTTAGATTATAAAATATTTGATCAAGGGTGTCAAATAATTTATCAGGAGAATAAAAAATCTAGATAAAAAAAATCAACAACAATTAAGGGGGCGCTTGTTTCAAATTCTTCAATGGTAATGAGAATGAAATTTCATCTTCCTCATTTACTCTTACATATATTGAATGAGAGTTTATGTTCATGGTGGTTACATCATTAATGTTGTGCTCCAATTTTGGAAAAGTTGACAAAAAAAGAATGTTGTTGGTTGTGGTATTGACGATTGATTGAGGAGGATGATTATAAGGTGAGATAGAGGTAATCAAATGGGGGTGATGATTACCTTATTTAGGAGAAAGAACAATGTTATGTACCCCATTTATTCTGATTACATATAATAATTACTATGTGTATATCACATTCCCATTACCATTGAAGAATTTTTTTTACCAAGCGCCCCCTAAAATAAATACTATTGACCCTAATTTTTTACTCCCTCCGTCCCAACTCTCTTTTTTCATATTTTTTTATTTTGTGATGTCTCAACTCTTTTTTCACACCTTAAAAGCAAAATAATTTACACTCACAAAAGTCAATAAAGTACACTTTTATATTTTATTATTTAACTTCATACTCACATAGTTCATGTCTTTTTTAATCTGTGTGCCCAAGTCTTTTGAAAAAAAAGTTCTGGAACAAAGATTGTATAAATCTGATGAGATTTTTTATATTTTTATTTAAATTTTTTGATACGTTAAAATATTTTTATAATAAAGTAATTATAAATAATTTTCATACAATATTTTATCAAAATAAAAGAATATTACTTCACGTGCATGAGATTTTGGGAAACAAAATTTTGCTCTGAAAATAAATTAGGGTATGGAGATTCCGAATTACAAATGTGGAACCCTTGAAGAAAAAAAAGGTTACCCATAAAGAATTAGACTTTGGACCCATTTACAAAAGCTTTATAAAAGTCAAAGTAGTGTACGGATTATGGGCCTCCATGTGGTCATAGCACAGCCCGAGCTTTGACTTATTTACTCTTTTAGGACAAAAACACAAAAAACAAAAGATTGGAATATTCTGAGCTACTTATCTTCTTCAACTAATCCACGATCAAGATAGAATAAAAAAAAGGCATCAAGAGTTTATGAAATGAAGATGATTTAAAAAAAAAAAAAACATTGAGCAAGAAATACTTCGCATGCATGCTTGTATAATTTTAAAAAAAAAATCTGTCTAATCTAAAATTTTAAACTTAGCGATTTATTCATTTAAGGGTTGTTTGGATAAATTTATTTTAAATATCTTATAAGCTATGATATGTTATAAGATGTTTTAAGAGTTTATAAAATATTATTTTTAAGTTGTTTATAAGTTGTTGAAATGTTTGACTAATGCAACTTATAAGTTTTTTAATAATTTATCATAATTTTTTTTTTAAATATTAATTTTAATAAAAAATTTTTTTTTTTTATGTTAAAGTAGGGTTTTGAGGAATAATGATGGGTTCCGGAATGAAGCAAGTGAGTGGGGTGAAAATAGTGAGAAAAAATAATTAAAATATCTCAACTTTTTTTTACAGCTTATAAAATGAAAGAATTCTATTTATAAATTGTCAGACATTTTATTACTTTCAAATACTATAAAAGAGCTTATAAGCTCTTAAACAGCTTATTAATTATTTTAAAGAGCTTATAAATTCAGCAAAATACCCCTAAATTAACTTTGTACACTATTTGATTTTGAATGCTTTATTTCTTACTTAAGTTGAAGCATTTGTGCCCCTAAAATAAAAAATTGTGTCATTTTTTACTTTTTAATTTTGTACTCTCTCCTTTCTAAAATTATTATGAAAGTAGTTCCGAGACGGAGGGATTATAATTGATCATGCTTTTACTATTTCCCGTATTACAATTTGCAATATGTAATGAAAGGTACTTCTAAAGGTACATCTCGGAAGTAATTTATTATTTATGTTCATATGGGGGAAAAAATGTGGCATGCTCATTAATTCATGAATATAGAGTCAAAGCGTAGAAGAGTGAAGTTGGCAAAATTGTACTCCATTTTATTCCGGTGCGATTTATACGCTATGGGATGATATGTATTTATTTTTAAATATATTAAATAAATAAAATAATAGTATATGGATAAGTATGTGCATAATTTTATGAATGTATATATAAATTAAATTTTTAATAGTATACAAATTTGTATGAGACATCCAAAAAAATAAATTGTGCAAATTTTTATGGGACGGAAAAAATATTACAATATGCAACCAAAGTCCATAGTGGGACACATTTTAGAAAAAAAATTCAAAGTTTATTGTAAGATTGAAGCATCCTTTGTTCTTCACTTTTTATAATAAATTTTAATTTACTGTTAAAAAATGCAATGGAAATTCATACTTCTAAGTTTTCTTTTTTTATCGATAAATGTTAGTTGTTAGGAGTTAGTTCACCAAGTCTCCAAATACTCTAAGAATATCTCCAAGCTAACCTTATATTTCAATCCTAATTCGTTCCTAGAGGGAATCGAACTCGGGTTCACACACTCAAGTGAGGAGTTCGATGGTCAGGTGAGTTGTTGTAACTAGTGCATTAAGTACTTACATATAAGTTAAGATACTTTTAAAAATATTAATAGTTTTACTGAAAAGCGTAATTTTCACTTAGACTATGTTTATCAATGGGTCTAGGGTCATGTGTGACCAAGGTTTGAAATTTCGTCGAAATTTCGGAAATTTGAGGGTACCGATATGGAAATTCACTTGAACGATTATTTTTCCAAAATTTCGGCCAAATTTCGGGAAAATATCGGAAATTTCGGGAAATTTCGGTTACTATATCGATATCGGTCCAGGGTAATTCAAAATGTGCAGATTATCGAGAAATATCGTGGAAATTTCGGTAATTTATCGGTCAAAATTTCAGGAAATAATTTTTTTTTCTTTTTTCAATTCTCAATCCTCCGGACTTGGTACCACTATTGCTTAGACCAAGATGGTCTTTCTTCTTTTACATTTGAGGCTCATAGGACATCATTTTGGTATTAGCTGTGTAACATTCAATAATTATGAACAATTGTTGTCGTTTTATATTTCTTACGTATATTTTCTTAATATGTTTGTTGTAAGATTCTCATTTTATTGAGATTTTAAGTTCAATTAATGTATTAAGACTAATAATAATATTGTCTAAAATTTCATGTTAAATTTCCATTATTTTAATGAAATTTCCGTGAATTTTCTATTTTTTACCGATATCGATATTTCCACCGATATATCCATAAATTCAGGGTACCGATATTTCCGTCGATACCGATATTTTCATCCTTGTGTGTGACCCATTTGTGACAAAAAAAATAAACCCTAAAAAAATAAAAAATAAATTATGGAGTTCATACAAATGGTTATCAGTTGGGAATCTATATAGGCACGGTTTTAAGGAAATGTATGATGTATGTTCTGCCACATACCCTATTATAATTTGGTGTTGTGATATTATTTTTCAAATATTTAAATTTTATAAATTGAATAATTATTTATAGAAAAAATATAATTTAAAAATTGTTATTTCTTTCTATAAATTGGGACCAATATTAATACATTTAAATCACAACTTCGTATTCTTAATTTATTTATAATTTTTTTATTTAAATTTCTGTAATTTAAAATTTATTATTGAGATTATAATTTTATTTTAAATGTATATAATTTTTTTAATTATTTTTATGCATTTTGAATATCAAATAATTCAATATATCATTTGATTATTATATCCAAATTTAAATATAGATAAATATTATTATTAAATAGTAAAAAATGATATTTTATTAACAGATTGAGTTGTGGGGATTTGTTGATAGAATATGAAGATTGGTTGAGTTGGATGTGGTGTTACCAAGGATTGAAATTTCGTGAAATTTCGCCGAAATTTCGGAAATTTGAGGGTACCGATATGGAAATTCACTTGAACGATTATTTTTTCAAAATTTCGGTAAAATTTCAGAAATTTCGGTAAATTTCGGCGAAATTTCGATATCGGTCCAGAGTAATTCAAAATGTGCAGATTATCGAGAAATATCGTGGAAATTTCGGTAATTTATCGGTCAAAATTTCGGGAAATTTCGGGATTTTTTTTTTAATTCTCAATTCTCGGGTCATTTGCTTCAAGAATTTCTCTAATTTGATGACTTGGTACCATTATTGCTTAGACCAAGATGATCTTTCTTCTTTTACATTTGAGGCTCATAGGACATCATTTTGGTATTGGTTGTGTAATATTCAATAATTATGAACAATTGTTGTATCGTTTTATATGTCTTACGTATGTTTTCTTGATATGTTTGTTGTAAGATTCTCATTTTATTGAGATTTTAAGTTCAATTAATGTATTAAGACTAGTAATAATATTGTCCAAAATTTCATGTTAAATTTCTATCATTTTAATGAAATTTCCGTGAATTTTCTATTTTTTACCGATATCGATATTCGATATCGATATTTCTACTGATATATCCATAAATTCAGGGTACCGATATTTTCGTCGATACCGATATTTTCATCCTTGGGTGTTACTGGTGTTTGTGGATGAGAGAGAAATAAATTATTATTGAGAGATTGAGTTGCTTTCATTTGTACTAGTTATTCACTCCTGCGATACACGATTAGATATTAATAAATATTTTAGTATGAAATATAATATGTTATAAATTTAAATTAATTTTTTTTCAATTATTTATTATTTTTAATTTTTTTTATTAATATATGATTTATATGAGATAATATATATGTGAATATGTCACAATTATTTAATTAATTATATGTATTTGAATTTTTTTTAACTAACAAAATACTAACATTTTAGAAATGATATTAATATTGAAAATACTAATAAATTTTTTCTTAAATTCAAGTATTCAACTATATATCAAAATTAATAAATATATATGTTGATAAGGCGAACTAATTAGAGATGATTATGGAACTATTGCGAAGGCCCAGTAGGTCACCAGCTCGCAGAGGTGCCACACTGTCAACTTGGACCGAGGCAAATATAAGGGAGCTCGCCGAGGTGGAGGGTAGCTCGCCCAGCCCCCGAAAGCTTGAGGTCAACTTATCGATCGGGAAAGAGAGGGGAGCTCGCCCACAAAGGGGTAGCTCGCCCGTGAACATAGAGGCCGAGCCGAGGCCTATTCCTACACTGCCCGAAATAGCACAAGGCCCAAGAGCTCGCCTAAGGAGCTCGCCCAGGACCAGTGTACCTTCGGGATATGTATAAATAGGATAGAATATGAATGTAGTAGGAGGAGGCATTCTAAGGGGAGCAGTGTGAGGGACCAAGATGAAGGTTACGGTCCTCCGTCAACACCGGAAGCCAAATAGGCTCGTAAGGTGCTACCTCACACTCGCACACCTATAAATAAGACCTCTCTTGTAACTATTACACACTTCCATACAATCCCAATCATAATACACTTTACTTTCTCTCTCTAAACTCTTCACTCTCTCTCTCTATATTATCTATCCAAGAACACAATTCTTGATTATTGTTTGGTAGAATTAATATGACATAATAGCCACATAAACAAACACGATTAGTAAATTCTATCAACAATTTGGCGTTAGAAGTAGGGCGCCTATTGAACCAAAAATCTGAGAGTAAAAATTAGGGTTTGTTGAAGGTTTGAAGATTTGAAGGTGTTCTTGACAAAACTCAAGAACACTTGAAGATACACACATATTCTTGTCCCTTGAACGAAAACCTGAATTTTCGGGTAAAAACCCAAATTTCCGGATCCATAGTTTCTGCCCAGAAAAAGTTTTCAAATGCACACGTGTACACGAATAAACCGGATTTTGGATAATTCGTTGCACGTAACGCTAGACGAAAACCCGCCAACAATCATCCTGGCCGGAGACCGCGACCTCGGCGACCTTCGGTGAGCTTCCCCTTGCAAAACCCCAAAATGACTAAGGAACAGTCCTCTGCGAACACCCGGAGGTGGAAGGAGGGCGCCCAGGACCAGGTCGAAGGGGAGACCTCACGCCGAGCTCCCCTGAAGAGCAACGCTCCACGACCTCCGTGATTCAGGAGGATTTGAACCCTGCCCTGAGGGACCTCACCAATGACCCTGACGAGCTCCAGCACACGATTGCAACTTTGCAAAGGTTGCAAAAGAGGCAGCTCGATGAGCTCGCCCTAGTACCTCGGCGAGCTCCCGCCACTGAAGCTAGGGAGTAGACCAGGCCAACCCAGGGCACCCAAACCCGGGGTCCCTATACCGACCTCCCATCCGAGCAGGAGGCGAGCTCTGCCCAAGCTCGCCAACATAGGGAGCGCGCTGGAAAGGCCAAGGTGGTGGAAAAGCCAGCTACGCATGCTAGGCGAGCTTCAGCCTACACCGAAACATCCGCCACCCACCAATTACTAAGGAGGGAGGTCCTCCAGGGCAGACTAGGGCCCAGGTGCGGGGAGGATGAACGGACAGCTGCACCGGTCATGTCTCATGGGGGAGATTTCGGACCTGCAACTGCGCAGGTCCGCCCATGACCGATTGAGAAGGCCCGTGACCAACATGTTGGGCCCCCATGACGGACGCCAGTTCCAGCCCGTCACAGAGAGGTCACCCCAGAGTGAGGCACCTCGAGGGCGTGAGTCCACGAGGTGCACGACCTTCGAGCAACCTCCACCGGAGGTGGCCCGCGATAACGAGTTAGCCTCACTAAAAAAGGCCATCGAAATGCTACAAGCCCAAGTAGCAGCCAAGTCCGGCGGACCTGACTCCACCACTCTCCCCGCATCGCCATTGGCACCTGTCATACTCTAGGCGCCGGTCCAGAAGAAAGTCCAATTCCCAGTGATGTCCGCATACGAGGGCGAATCTGACCCGAAAGTCCACCTGGCCAAGTACGTAGACTTCATGATCTCGGTGGGTGCCACCAACTCCACCTAGTGCCGGAACTACCCGCTGACCCTCGGGGACCGGGCTCACCGCTGGTTCTCATCACTCGCCCCGGGGTCAATCCACTCGTTTGGCCAACTCTCTCGAGAGTTCCTGGCCCACTTCTCCGGGTTTAGATCCTACCTCACCCAAAAGCACCGACTCGCCAACATCTACCAAGGCGAGAATGAGACCGACCAGCAGTACCTGGAGAGGTTCGATAAAATACTGCTGGAAGGTGAGCCGGTGAGCGAGGACACCAAGGTTGTCACGACAATGGCTGGGCTCAGAAAGGGCACCGATCTCTGGAAGGAGATGCACCTCGCATGTCCGAACACTTACACAGAGTTCCGCCACAAGACGGGGGTGTTCGTGGCTATGCAGGAGACACTACTGAAAGAAGTTGGTGCCCCAGAGGAGAAAAAACCCTACAGGAAGAAGTCCGGGGGCACATACAAGGCTCCCCGGAACCTAAAGGCTTTTGGCGATGGGGACGAGTTCAAGGAGAAGCTCAACCAAGTCCTCACCGTCTCCATCGACCACTTCTTTACGGCGGTCAAGGACAAGGCTTTGTTGGAAAAGCCGAGGAGAATTCGCCAAGATCGCGCGAAGCTCAACCCCAACAAGTAATGTGCCTACCACTAGTCCATCGGCCACTTCACCAGCGAGTGTCGAGACCTCCTAAAACAGCTATGGAAATTTTATGAGGATGGGATGCTGGCTGAGTTCGTGAAAAAGGCACCGGCGAAGAGGCCCAGGTTCGAGAGAAGGGAGGTCTCCGATGACGAAGAAGAGGACGCGGGCCAACGCGGACCTCAGAACAGGCGAAGGGCACCTCTCCAACCTCAACAGAACATGGAGCCCACCCGAGAACTCTTGGTTCTTGAGGAGGAAATCAGAGCTGCCGGAGGTCTCCAGGACGGGGGACCCTCCATGTCAAAGAGAAAGAGGAAGGCCGAAATCCGGGCCGTGAACCAGGTCCAGGAGGGCAGCTCCAGTCCCAGGACCGTCGCGCAGCTCACTGATGAGCTGACATTCTCCTCAGTGGACCTGGAGCGGGTACTGACGCCCCACAACGACTCGTTGGTGATAACCGCCAACATCATGAACGTCTGAGTTCACAGGCTACTTGTGGACACCGGCGCCTTCACCAACATTCTTTTCAAATCCACTTTAGATGCCTTAGGTAATTTTGAGTCGTATTTAGAGCCTAGCAATTCTAGGATAGTGGGGTTCGGAGAAGCTATAACCGTTCCCCTAGGTACTATTAGGTTGAGCGTCCAACTTGTATCGGTCGAGGACCCGGAGCGGAGGTTGACTAGGTTAATAGATTTCCTAGTTGTCGACCAGCAGTCTTCCTGCAACAAGTTCCTCGGCCGCCCATTTTTCAATGAATTCAAAGCGGCATGTTCGACCTACTACTACTGCATAAAATTCCCAACTCCGAAAGGTACCGGGACCATAAAGGGTGACCAGAAAAAGGCCCGAGAGTGTTTGCTCCAAATCAAAGATGGTCAGGTCAAAAAGGTGGTGAGGCAGGTCTAGGTCCTTGAAGAAGATGTGCAGATTCCAGCAGACGAGCCAAACATCCTAGACATTATCTCAACAGAAACTGAGATGATAGAGGTAGGCGATCTGTCGGAAGTTGAACAAGTCTCTGGACCTCCGCAAGACGCACAACCGGCGCCAATGGAGGGAATAGAGGAAGCTCAAAACAGCCAAGTGTTGGGACCGGCGCAAAATCAGCAACCTGCGCCCATGGAAGTGGTTGATGAAGCCCAAGGCGGGGAACCTGCGGGAGATCAAGGGCCGGTGCAAAAGGATATCGACCCAACTCCCCAGGTTGGAGGACCTTCCCAGGTTGAGCAACCACCAGAAATGCTAACAGTTGATGAACCTCCCCAAGTTGAAAGCAACACTGATGACCTCGAACCTCGCCTAGGTTATGAACCTGCGCAGATGTCACAAGAGGAGTGGGACTAGTTCATCAGCGATCCAAGATGGAAAAGCCAAAAGAGAAAAGTCGCTCCCATGGAAGAATTGACGGCACTCCCAGTGGACCCGGAAAGGGACTTGGAACTCTTCATAGGTTCTGAGTTACCTTAACCGTACCGGTCGAGGATGGAACTGTTTCTGATGTCCAATTTGGACGTGTTTGCCTAGTCCCACGAAGACATGACGAGGATCCAGTTGGAACATGCTTGCCACCGACTTAACATAGATCCGGCGAGGACACCCGTTCGCCAAAAATGAAGGAAATATGGACCAGACAAATACGCAGCTCTAACCGTTGAACTAGGAAAGTTGTTGGACAACAAGCTGATCAAAGAAGCCTTGTGTCCACAATGGGTCGCGAACCCCGTCCTGGTGAAGAAACACAACGGGACATGGAGGCTCTGCATCGACTTCACGGACCTGAACAAAGCATGTCCGAAGGAAAACTTCCCACTACCCCACATTGATCAGCTCGTAGATAGCACCGCAGGCCACGAGATGATTACATTCATGGATGTCTTTGCGGGGTATCACCAGATAGCATTGCATCCAGATGACCAGGAACATACGGCGTTCTACACCAACAAGAACATGTATTGCTGGGAAAGGATGCCTTTCGGACTTATCAACGCCGGAATAACCTACCAAAGGTTGGTGAATAAAATGTTTGACCAGCACATTGGCGAGTCTATGGAGGTGTACGTGGACGGCATAGTAGTCAAGAGTTTGAGAAAGGAAGATCACCTCGACCACCTGAAGCAGACCTTCGACATACTGCTCCACTACAATATGAAGGTGAACCCCAAGAAGACCAGCTTCGGCGTACACTCGGGAAAGTTCCTGGGGCATCTGGTGAGCCAACGAGGAATAGAGGTCAACTCGACGCAGGTCCAATGCATAATCGAGATGGACGTGCCCAATTCCGTGCAAAAGATTCAGAGGTTGACCGGGTGCATGGCGGCTTTGAACAGGTTCATCTCCAGGTCTGGCGATCGAAATCGTCCTTTCTTCGAGGCGATCAAGGCAAACGCACGAAGGTACAAAGAAGTGGCCAAGGCCAACCAGCTACATCTGAAAAACCACTTCGTGTGGACGAGCGAATGCCAACGAGCTTTCAAAGATATTAAGGCATACCTGGCCGATACGCAGGTCCTGTCAAAGCCGATACCTAGTGAAAAGCTATACTTGTACCTCGCTGCATCGGAGGTTGCCATCAGCTCCGTCCTGGTCCGGGAAGAGGCGAAAACACACCTACCAGTGTACTACGTAAGCCAAGTCTTACACGAAGCTGAGTTGCGATATACCCCGACGGAGAAGCTAGCTTATGCACTGGTGATGAGTGTTAGAAAATTGAGGCCCTACTTCTTCGACCACCCGGTGAAGGTGCTGACGACGTTCCCGCTACGTCAAATACTACAGCGCCCAGACACCACCGGACGTCTGCTAAAATGATCACTAGAAGTTAGCCAATACGGTATAACCTACGCTCCCCGAACAGCGATCAAGGGACAAGTCCTCGCCGACTTTATCGACGAGCTAACTTTCCCACAAGATCCGATGAGGGGACGTATAGCTCCGTGGCACCTCTACATTGACGGATCATCAACCAGCACAGCAGCAGACACCGGCGTAGTCCTAATCAGCCCAGACAGACAAGTCTTCACCTCCTCAATTCGGTTCGACTTCAGAGCAACCAACAACGAGGCTGAGTACGAAGCTTTGATAGCTGGACTTAGGCTATCATTAGCTGTGGGGGCAACCAATCTTCAAGTTTTCAGAGATTCCCAGCTAATAATATCCCAATTCCGGGGAGAGTACGAGGCAAAAGACCAGCAGATGATGACCTACCAGAAGATAGCCGCGCATCTGATCTCAATGTTTACGCAGGTTTACATCAATCAGATACCGCGGCTGGAGAACACGCAAGCAGATGCCCTAACCCGACTAGCTACCAGTAACGGCAAAGTCGAGTTCACGAAGGTTGTGATCACCAAGCTGAAAAACCCCTCGACGTCCGATTACAAAGTAAATCAGACCTCGAGTGGGGGGTAGGAAGGTGATGAAGACAGTGAAGATTGGTGTACTCCGATCTAAAAATACTTAAAAGATGGAACAACCCCCGAAGATGCCTGGGAAGCTAGCCGGCTAGTAAAGCAAGCTGCCAGATATAAGCTGCTGGATGGCCAACTCTACAAACGTGGGTTCTCCCTACCTCTACTCAAATGCTTATCTAAGAAGCAAGGGTTCGAGGTGTTAGAAGAAATTCACGAAGGAATCTGCGAAAGTCACGCTGGGGGGCAAGCTTTGGCATACAAGACGATCAGGCAAGGGTACTACTGGCCCACTCTTGGCAAGGATGCCATTAGCTTCGCACGGAAGTGCCGAAAGTGTCAACTTTTCGTACCTAACATCCACTCCCCAGCCAACCAACTGAAGTCAGTCTTCAGCCCGTGGCCTTTCGCAAAATGGGGTATCGACTTGATCGGCCCATTTCCACTTGGCAGAGGCGGTGTAAAGTTTGTTGTTGTAGCAGTAGACTATTACACTAAGTGGGCTGAAGGCGAAGCACTTACTACCATAACACAGGAAAGGATGATCGGCTTCATATGGAAGAACCTGATCTGTCGGTTCGAACTTCCACAATCGATCATCACAGATAATGGAAGGCAGTTTGACGGCCAAAAGTTGAGAGACTTCTGCAGTTCGTGGAACATCAAGAAGCACTACTCAACTCCATACCATCCACAGTCGAATGGCCAGGTCGAGGCGGTTAACAAAATTCTGAAACACACATTGAAGCTCCGCCTCGAAGATAAGAAAGGTAGATGGGCGGACGAACTCCCGGAGGTCCTATGGTTTTACAGAACATCATACTGAGCTAGCACCGGAGAGACCCCGTTCGCCTTAGCCTTCGGGACTGAAGCGGTAGTACCCATCGAAGTTCTGAACAAGACTTGGAAGGTGGTGGGATTTGATGAAGAAAAGAATGACGAAGCCCTGGCAGTAGAGAAAGATCTGATCGAGGAAACCAGAGCTTTGTCGGAAATGAAAAACGCCACCTACAAGAGCAGAGCTGAGAAGTACTACAATTCCCAGGTCCGAGACCAAAAGTTCAAGGTTGGGGACCTGGTGTTGAAAAAGAAACTGATGGCCCCACCAGGTGTATTCGGGTCAAACTGGGAAGGACCGTTCCGGGTTACCGCAGCCTGGTCAAACGGCACTTATGACCTCGAAGACGCAGAAGGCAACGCCTCATCATACACCTGGAGCGCGGCCCACTTGAAAAAGTTTTATCAATAGACCAGGATTCTGTAATAGATTAGACGAAGGTTCATATCAGAAATGTTGATAGCGACCAATGTAAATTACACTGCTATGAGAAGTTGGAAAATTTATTAAGACAAAAAAAAAGTTATCAGCCACGCGAGCTTCTGTAGCTCGCCACCTATGCGAGCTCATGCAGCTCGCCAACCAGGCGAGCTCCCATAACTCGCCCACTATTCGAAGGTCCGTAATCCACCCAGTGTTCGAAGCCTCGTAATGCGCAAGGACCAAGGTCCCAACGTTATAATCAAAATGCTCGAAGGCAAAGACCAAAGTGCCCAAGGTCGCGAAGGTGCCCTTCCTAAAGGGTCACTAAGCACCAACTGCATTAAGTTAGAAAAATTCGCGAAAAAGACGGAAAAACGTCTAAGGCAAGGTTCAAGAAACCCAATTGCCCAACGTGAATTAAACAAAGTACAACTCACCACCCTAAGTGGTTTAAGACGAGCGATTCGCGGCCCTAAGTGGTGTAAGATAAAGAATACGTACTATACAAACAGATGTACAATTCGTAGTCCTAAGAGATGTAAAATGAACGATTCACTTCTCAAAAGTAGAGTAAGACGAACAGTCAAGTACCCGAAAAATATATGAACGAGCTAATTCGAATTATAACGTAAGCGCAAAAACTTAAGTGAAAAGAGTTAGAACAAAAAGCTCGGATTTCCATTCAAAAATACTTGGGAAATTTTCAAGCCAAAAATGATGCTTGAAAAAATCCTAAGTACAAGTAGTGTTGCTGACCACAAAGGTCGACCAGCTGACCATCTGTGAAATGCAAAAGAGCTCCTTCTGGGCGAGCTACACGTGCCCGGCGAGCTCGAGCTACTTACAAAAATTAAAAGCTCCTTCTAAGCGAGCTATGCAGCTCGGCGAGCTACCAAGACTTGCAAAAATTAAACAAGAAACTAATCTAAGAACCCGGAGTAGTGGGGGCAGCGGGAACGTCGGTGGGGTTTGGGGCGACCTGGCCGGCCAGAAGGGCGAGCTCGGCCTCAGAGGTGATGTTGCCCGTGAGCCCTCTCGTGTCGAACTCACTGGTGTCCAGCGTCGCATCCCCGCAAGCCTCTTGGAGCTGCTCAATGGTAAGGGGGGTATGCTCTTACTCGGCCGTGACCTCTCCCTCGACGAGGTTCAACTCTGGGACCGGGACTGTGTTGACGATCTTAAAACGAGCTGGGATGAAGTCGAGAGGCACCCCGAGCTCCGGCAGGTCGCCAATGTCCAACTCCGTGTCGTCGGGGAAAGGGACCCTGTCCAAACAATCTTTGAAATCCCCGACAACTGCTTTCAGCTCATCTTCGTGGTGAGCTCGTGCCCACCAAATGGCCCGGATCACCTCGGCGTAGCATTGGACAAAGCCCCGGTACGAGGCATCGGCCTTCGCAGCCACCAAATCAGCCGAGGAAGAGGCATCATTGCGAAGCTCGGCGACCTCATTGATCTTCGTCGAGAGCTCAACCCTCAACCTCGAGCACTCCTCGTCGACACCCCGGGTCAAACCTCGCTGCAGTTGCAGCTCTTCCTTAGTCACCCCATGCTCGCCGACCTCCCTGGCGAGCTTCTGTGCGAGCTCCTTTTCCTTGGCCTTGAGCCGAGCATCGGCATCCTTCTGGAAGGAGGCGGGCTGCTTTTGGAGTTGGGTGAGGTTGTCCAAAGTACTTCGCTCGGATTCCAAAGTTGCAGCCGCCCTCCCCTCAGCGAGCTCCAATTCCTTCTTCAATTTGTCGGCCTTCCCCGCCATCGCCAAATAGGCCTCGTTTCTCTTTTGGCGGCCCTCCTCCAGCTGAGCGACCTGCTCCATCGCTTTGTGGTTCGTGAGCAGCAGCCCGCTTGCATAGTACGACGAGAGCAAGAGGTTCTCGGTGGGGCTCTGGTCATTGATGGTCGCTACTTGATGAGTGGACCAAAACCTCGGTGTCTCACTCACAGTATCCCGAACGAGGCCCTGAGGAAGCATGCGCATCGAAGTCAGTGAGCGAGATCGCTCATAGAGATGAATAGCCTCGTGTTGATTCGGATGAGCGATGGGGGCGTAGCTGCGAGGTCAAAACAGTTGGAGTTAGAAAATACAAAATTCAAGAAAATGACAAGGATGGGGGTCAGAAGGCCGAGCTACTTACTGAGCTCGCTCGGGGTCCCATCCCAAGAGCGTATCATCAGTTGTTTGGATCCCAAAGGGGGACGGGGTAGGCGGCAACCTTGGCACAGAAGGAGGTGCCAATGGAGCGGTGGACTGGACGGAGCCACCTTTCCCAGACCTCGCCGAACCTCGCTCGGCTTGATTGGAGTCCTCGTCGCACAGGCCAGTATACTTTGTCCTCTTGCGATTCTGAGGGTCCTCGTCACCCGCTCGGGACCCCTCGCCTCTATGAAGGCCCCTCTTTCCGCGACCTCCCTCGGGGGTGGCGCCACCTCGCTCTCTACCTCTTTTGGTGAAGGCGACCTCCGTTGCCTTGGTTTTGGCGGGGGCTTTTGTCTGTTCCTTCTGGGTCCCCGCCCCCCTTCCTCGCCCTTCTTTTGGGCGAGCTCGGCTTTCTTGCTCGCGTCCAACACGAGCAAAGAGGGTGGGGCTATCTTATTTAGGCGAGGTGGCCCCATGGCAAACCGGCGGGCTACGATCTCGTAGGCCGGAGGGATCTCGACTGTAGGGAAGGCGACTTGGCTACCGTCTGCAGGAACGAGAGGTTAAATGATTAGTATCTCGGGCGAGCTACCCCCCCATTATGGGCGAGCTACGAAAAGTTGTAGACCTGGAGGTGCAAGACCTTGGACCGTAAGGTGGTGTGGCAGAGTGTGGAGCCCGGCAAGCCTCAGACAATGGTGTTGAGTGAGGTGGGAGGTCTCCCGATCTTTCTGGCTCCTCAGGTGGCAGACAGCTCGCACCACGTCGAACTCAACTGATATTTCGGGCTTCCCGCGGCTCGAGATGTGGTGCTTCAAACCCGCAGAAGAAGGGAATTAGATTAGTAAATCCAATTCAACCCACGCACACCAAGTAGGCCACCTACTGCTAGCCTCCCCATATTCATCGGGAGTGGGGATTCGCTCTCCTCGCCCGGAGTAACTCTTGGAAGCTCGCCAGTCTCCACCCATGAAGACAGACTGCTGTCTCCAGTCGCAAACTTTATTTGGAAGGATTCCCAAAAATTTCTCCCCCGGGCGAGCTTTGAGATAGTAATACCCCTTGCCATCCTTCACCTGTCGAGTCACGGTAAACAGCTCGTTGAGATCGGCAGTGGTCAGTCTGTTCTCGAACCCCTCTAGTCCGAAGATGGACAACACCGCCAACAAACTGCTCCAGGCGTTGGGAGTGAGCTGGGTGATGGCAAGGTTGTTGTCGTATAAAAATTGGCCTATAATCAGATGCAGGGGCAGTGTAAGCCCGGCCTCAAGAGTATGCACATTGATGGCCGTCAACCCCGTCTGAGGTGCATCAGCTCGCTCTTTCTTCCCCAGGGCGTATAGGAAGATGTCGAGCGGGATCCGGTACTGTTCGCGAAGATGATGGAGCTGGTACTCGGTGATAATACTTTCAACATCACTTGCCTTGTAATCAGACTTCTTCGCCGCATCCCGATAAGCTCGCTCACGACGGGGGAAGCTCAGCGCATGTTCGGCGACATACTCTTCCCAGTCGAAGGGATGGAAGACCTCGGCGGGGACCTCGCACTCGATCAATTGGGGCTCTAGGAAACTAATGGATCAAAACCACTCTACTGTAACTTCTTCGAGGTCGCCCCCTTGCTCGCCCGTATCGGCGACCTCCTCGCCAACCTCGGCGACCTCCTCGCCAGCCTCAACGGGCCCTTCGTTGCCACTGGCAACCCTTTTCTCATGGGCGACCACATCGCCTTCCTCCCATATCTCGCGGAAGACGGAGCTAGAGGCCCCTTCCTCCGACTTGTGAGAACGAACCTCGCCATGTAGCTCGTCAGAGCTTGGGCGAGCTACCGAGGTCGCCTCGGAGCTGGACCCGATCACTATGTGGGAAACCAGAGAAATGGGCTCGTTCTCAATCATTGGCCGTTTTCCAGAGTTACGATTGGAGAGGGTTCCACTTGATTCGTGTGTCGACATGATCTCGATAAAGTTCAAAAAAGTTCAAGGATTTGTCCAAAATTCCAGTCTCCGGAGTTACAGTATGGGAATGATCGGGAAGTTCAAAAGTCACCGGGAACGTCCAAAATTCCTGAAAGCCCGAAGAAATAAAAAAAGAAATGGGAAATCTGCAAAAGAAAAGAAGAAAGGAATTGGGTTTTCTACCTTGAAAAATGCCGGAATCTTCGTCGGGAGCAAAGGTGTCATTTGCCGGAAAATACTTTGAAAGTTTAGAAATGCGAAAGTGAGAAATGAACTCGCCTCCACCTACTTATAGACGTCGGGGCGAGGTCGAATATCTGTGGAGTGCAGGGACCATTTTGCAAAGGATTTGAAAGTTGTCATTATGGGGGCGGGAACCGGGTCCTAAAAAGGCATGCACGATGCCTGGATTCCCGCACCACGTCGTCCCACAAACCGCCGCGGAGGGAGCTTGCCCACGTAGCTCGGCACATGCCCGAGGGTAGTTCGCCAGCATTCGAGTCATCATCCGAGGGATAAGTCAGCTCGCCCACACATTAGATGAGTCATGATGTGAGCGAGTTGGGGGGCAAATATTGATAAGGCGAACTAATTAGAGATGATTATGAAACTATTGCGAAGGCCCAGCAGGTCGCCAGCTCGCAGAGGTGCCACACTGTCAACTTGGACCGAGGCAAATATAAGGGAGCTCGGCGAGGTGGAGGGTAGCTCGCCCAGACCCCAAAAGCCTGAGATCAACTTATCGATCGAGCGAGAGAGGAGAGCTCGCCCACAAAGGGGTAGCTCGCCCGTGAACATAGAGGCCGAGCCGAGGCCCATTCCTACACTGCCCGAAATAGCACAAGGCCCAAGAGCTCGCCTAAGGAGCTCGCCCAGGACCAGTGTACCTTCGGGATATGTATAAATAAGATAGAATATGAATGTAGTAGGAGGAGGCATTCTAAGGGGAGCAGTGTGAGGGACCAAGACGAAGGTTACGGACCTTCGTCAACACCGGAAGCCAAATAGGCTCGTAAGGTGCTACCTCACACTCGCACACCTATAAATAAGACTTCTCTTGTAACTATTACACAATTCAATACAATCCCAATCATAATACACCTTACTTTCTCTCTCTAAACTCCCCACTCTCTCTCTATATTATCTATCCAAGAACACAATTCTTGATTATTGTTTGGTAGAAATATGACATAAGAGTCACATAAACAAACACGATTAGTAAATTCTATCAACAATATATTTTTAAATAATGAAATTCATATTATGGATTTGATTTTATGCTATATATTGAATAAAATTGTGAATTAAATATTTAAAAAAAAAGATGATTAGTTTGAATAATAGGAGAGATGTAACGATTGAATTGAATAAGAGTATACACTTTCAATGTGTTTTCATTGCATAAATACCAAGGGTGCAAATGACGCTTGGCGTTCGGCGGACGGTCGAGTGCTGCCAAGCGCCAAGACCGCCTAGGCGGTGCCAATATTTTTTTATTTTATTTTTTATTTTTTATTAATATTAATTTTTATCTAAATATATATTAATAAAAATATACATTATAGATAAATTATAAATTTAAAACATAATTAATAACTATCAAAAAATATAAAAAGTCAACAAAATGTTAAAAACTATCATAATACTACATAGAACGAATAAATTATGAAGTAGTTCAATTAAACTTTCATTTTTTAGTAATTTAGTAAATTAGTTTTTATTTTTTAATTTTAGTTTTAACTTCTAAGTTGAAATAAAGATTAAAAAAATAAGAGTAATGGTCATCTAAGCGGTGCCAAGACAGTCTCGGCGGCTGTTTAGGCGGTCTCGGCAGTGCCAAATTTGTTCGCAAATTTTTCTCGGCGATTTGACCTTGGCGTCGGCGGCTGAGGACCTTTAAGCGCCTAGGCGGTCTCGGCGAACGCCATTTACATTCATGATAAATACATAAATTTTTTATTTAACATGTAGTTGAGATATATTGAAGAAAAAAATAGAATATTATGTATGTGTAACTAAACTAAAAGTAAAAATTGAGGTGTGATGCATATGCAAATAGTAGAGTAATATGTTAAGAGTAATAGGTGGAGAACAATATTAAAATTTTATTATTTTATGTTTTGGCGGGAATTGTGGAAGAAGTCACTAATTGTATTTTTACATATATATAGATTTTTAATGTAGTTATAAAGAGACCAATACTAATATAAAAGAATGTGTACTAGCAACTTTGTCTCAATTTTAAAATTATTTTAATTTTGATCAAGTCCGCTATAAAATTGCTTTCCAACGGGACATTTGTTGATTGGGCTCTATTATATGCATTTATTGATATTTACTGTTTGTTGTCCATAAATTCATTAATTTGGTTCAATGGATAAGATAAATAACTCAAAATATATTAGACAAGATTACAATCTAGAGATTATTATCTAGGAGTTAAATAGTATATTTGAATTGATAGATTAAGATAGTTAGTAGTGTATAATTTCATTTTAAATGTTTGGATTGTAAGATTAATAATAAAATCATATGCAATTGACAATTTTGCACTCTATATCATAAACAAAAATAAAGTGAATTATGATTCTCCTTTTCAATACAAGGGGAGTATTTTAGTAAAGATAAAAATAATGGATTATTATCATACATCTTCCCTAAGATAATATTATCTTCTATTCATAAGATAATTGAATTTTAGTTTTGGGCTTTTTATTAATCTTGGGTTTTTGTCCATTAAACCAAACATTAAATTAAATAAGATAATTTAATTTATCTTAGCTTATCTAACGAACCAAATGAGACCCAAGTGTCTATGTATATCAATTTTTATTTGTTAATTAATATATAAAACAAGTAAAATAAATTGAAATGGATTCATATCCATATTAATATAAACATTCACACGTATGGTCAAATTTTAATATTTATAAAACAATAAAAATAAAAATAGGTATAAATAATTAGATGAATTAACTGATGAAATGAAGAAACAGAGGATGAATTAGAAGCAGAAGTGAATTTAGACTTTAATTTGATTTTTGAGTTATATAAATGAGTATTCTAAAGAATAATTTATAATACTAAAAAAATAATATATAATATTTAAATAATAATTTATAATGCCTAAAGAACAATTTAGAAATGAGTAATTAATAAATGAATAAACCTAAAGAACAATTTATAATACTCAAAGAACAATATATAATATCAAAAGAATAATTTATAATATCCAAAGAACAAATTATAAATGAATAATTAATAAATAAATAAATAATATACGAATATATAATACTCAAAGAACAATTTATAATACCTAAAGAACAACTTATAATACCCGAAGAACAATTTATAATACACAAAAATAAATAATTAATAAATAATAAATAAATGAGTAATACCGATTTTTTTTTTATAATACAACTGAGTAATACCCCTACAACAATTCATCAATAGTTTGACAACAACTTAGTTATATCCCAAGAAAAACTCATAAATACCCAAGAACAGGTAGTTTTATATTAATGGAACAAATAATATCTTTAGATATAAACTTCTAATCGAATTTATAGTGCTTTAAAATAATTATTCAAAAATGCAACATCAAAAGGTTATAAATTATCTTTAAAAATGATATTTTTCATAAGTGTTTATGAAATAAATGTACTATTCACTTCATATTAATCCATATTTTTATTTTTAAACTTTAAAATAGACACATATGTCTTTTTGATATGATGATGTTAAAAATCAGAATGCTTAAAAATAAACTAATCGAAGCATAAAACCCTCTCAAATTTAAGTAATACCTGAAGAACAATTTACAAATACCCTAAGGACAATTCTCAATACCCCAAGATTAATTAACGATACCCGAAGAAAAAAATCATTAATACCTCAATTGTCAAAAAATATATAGTGTTGTGAGTAGTGTGTGTTCGAAAATTCAAAATTAAAGTAAAAATTAAAATTAAAATTTAGGTGCATAATATGCACTTGAGTGTACCATAGAATTCTCTTCTTCGAATGAATCTCAAACTAGCTGGTGGAAGCAAATTTGGTACCTTAAGGTACCTCCAAAGGTGAAGAATTTTTTGTGGAAAATGATGACTGATAGTATCGCCACGGAAGGTAACCTTGTGGCTCACCATATTATGGAAAACACATGCTGCAATTTATGTGGTTTTAATTTTTTGTCAACTAATCATGCAATCTTTTGGTGCTCATGGGTGAGGAAAAATTGGAAGGATATGAATCAATGGAGGTGTATTAAAAAATTTCAGCAATTATGTACTTGTGATTTGCTGTTTGTTCTATTTAATGGAAAGCGAAGAGTCGAAAAGGAAATAATTGCAATGGTGGCGTGGGCCATTTGTAGAGAAAGATGCAATGTTGTGCGTATGAAGGAAAACCAGTGGAAAAAGACAGCTTTTAAGGGCATTGAGGTGGTGTCATGGGCGTTAAATACTCTTGAAAGAGGTAACTGCCTTAAAATTGTGCAATAGAACAACGGCATATGGATGGCAACATTGTATATGTAGATGCTGGTTTTTGTGAAGAGGAAGCCACATCAACTATAGGATATGCCTTCCATTCGGAGGGGAAGTCGCTGATGTGGGCTGGTTGCAGGAGAATAAATTATCCAGGATCCGTTCTTGGTGCGGAGCTTTGGGCGATCTTATACGGAATTAGAAGATGCAAACAGGATGGACATATAAACTGGGACGGACTCCTTACATGCAGTGCAAGCAATAGAAAAATTATTTCTCAGACTATATTACTATATAGACAAAAGAGTGTTACTAATCCTTAAAAAATTAATATTTGTACTTTTAAATTAACTATAAAGAGAATATATAGTTTGCAAAATAATATGTGTTACTAAATTTCTTTTTTAATTCTTCTTATTGATTTATGTTACTAATATGTTGTTAATATAATAATACATTTTTAATACCTTATATATGTTATATAAGTACAATATATATTTGTCTAAGGACAAATAAATATTTGTAAATATAGTAACACACATTTGCTCTAATTGTAACACAAATTTTCTCCCTAATTTGTGTTGCTACATGGGCAAATGTGTGTTACTTTAAGGAAAAATGAGTTTTATAAAAATAAATATGTGTTTCTTATTTATTCATCATCCCCTTAAAATCTAGGTATATTGAATCATATAGTAATACACTTTTTACTATTTTATATATGTTATTATATGAATAAAATAATTATTTCTATAAAAATAAATAATATATTTGTGAAAAACTAATATTTATAATTATAGTAACACACATTTAATTTTTATATTATATAATTATTCTATAAAAATAAATGAAGATATGTAAAAAGAATAATATTTTATATGATAGTAACACACATTTGCTCTAATTGTAACACAAATTTGCTCACTTGTTTGTGTTACTACATGGGCAAATGTGTGTTACTTTAAGGAAAAAATAGTTTTTATAAGAATAAATATGTGTTTCTTATTTATTCATCATCTCATTAAAATTTAGGTATATTGAATCATGTAGTAATACACTTTTTACTATTTTATATGTGTTATTATATGAAAAATTAATTATTTCTATAAAAATAGATAATATATTTGTGAAAAACTATAGTAAAACATATTTTACTCTTTATATTATATAAAATATTTATTCTATAAAAATAAATGAATATATGTAAAAAGAATAACATTTTATATGATAGTAACATGCATTTGTCTGAATTGTAACACACATGTGCTCCTCATTTTGTGTTACTATATAGGCAAATGTGTGTTACTATATGGACAAATACATGTTTTTAATTTAATCATTATATCTTGAAATCTAGGTATATTGATTCATGTAATAACAATTTTTTAACAATTTTATATGTGTTACTATATGAAAAATTAATTATATCTATAATAATAAATAAATATTTAAGAAAAAAATAATATTTTTCTTATAATAACACATATTTTACTCTTATATTATATGAAAAATTATTTATTCTATAAAAATAAATAAATATATGTAAAATAACAATATTTAATATAATAGTAACACAAATTTTATTTTTCAGTAACACACATGTGTGTATATGATAATACAGTTTGGAAGTGAATTTTTAATTTATAATATAATATTACTTAATTTTTTTAATTAACATATTAATTTAAAAAAGAAAAAGAGTTACATAATTATAAAAATAAAAGAAATTAGATGAACATGTAGCTGGGACAAGATCACAAGAGTAGGGCGGTTAGACGCCAGCCTGGGAGATGCGCGAGAATAAGATACAAATTTTAAAGGGGCACGCACGTCATTTTCATCATTTTTAAGTTTATTTTTAAAAATTTCTACCGTATAAATTTCTATATAAGTTTTTGTCCCTTTAAAATTAATGTATAGTATAAAACTAATTTTATTATGTATATCCATTTATATCATAGTCCCTCCAATTAGGATCTTTTTTAATAAATTGCTTTCGACACAGGAGTAAGTCTCATGTGCACCAGTTACACAGTACAACTCTAGTTTATTTTTAAAAAGTTAAACAGTTTATAACTGAAAAGTGTATATTTCATAGTTTAACTTTTCAATAATAAATTGTTTAACTTTTTAAAAATGAACTTGAGTTGCACCGTGTAACTGGTGCATACAAGACTAATCCTGGACACAGTTATGTGAGTGTAAAATAAATAATAATACGTGAACCAAGGAAAAATAAGTATATGAGTGTAAAGTTAAATAATAAAATAAAAAAGTGTATTTTATCGACTTTTGTGAGTATAAAAAGTTTTCTTTTTAGATATGTGAAAGAAGAGTTGGGACATCCAAATAAAGAAAGTCTGATTTTGAGACGAAGTGAGTATAAAATTGTAACTTAATTGACTTTTATGGTTGTAAATTATTTTCTTTTAAAGTTATGAAAAAATAGTTGGACATCTCAAAATAAAAAAATGTGGAAAAAAGAGTTGGAACGTAGAAATAATATAATAATATAATTTATATACTATAAATTTATTTATGGATATTATTAAGTTCATAAAATGAAATTATAATGTACAATATTTAGATATCAATAAATACATATAATAACTGTAAATTCATGTGATTATATTATTTTCATGCCATGAAAGAATTCCACAAAAAGTAACTCATTTTCAATCGTTTTACTTACCCGTAGAGCTGTTAAAATAAAAGAGCTGCTCGTGAGCTCGGCTCGGCTTGTTAAGACTCGACTCGATGTGTTAAACGAGCCGAGTCGAGCTCAAAAAAATACTCGTTTGCTTAACGAGCTCGGCTCAGCTCGGCTCGACTCGGTAGGCTCGCGAGCTACTCGTTAGGCTCGAAAAATAGGGATTATTTTATAAATATTATATAATTTAGGGTATAAAATAATAATATTTTACATAATAATACAACTTATATTCTCAAATCACTCATACTAATGAATTGGTGATCGAGCTTTGCATGTAAATTTCGAGTTCAAATTTATTTTAACCTAAACGAGCCGAGCCGAGCTCAATTTCGAGCCGAGTCGAGCTTGAGTAGCTTAACGAGCCGAGCCGAGCCTGCACTACTCGGGCTCGCTCGGCTCGTATAATAGCTCTACTTACCCGGCTACCCTATGCGTTTTACGTAGCTCTTGGCACACCGACTATTAAGATACTAGCTGAATTGAAAATTATTCAATCGAAATAAAAATAAATATATAATTATTATAATAATTAAGGAGAATAAAATATGCACACAAATACTATTCTCTCTCCTAAATAACATAATTATTATCCTATTTGATCACCTTTCTTTCTTCTCATAATCATTATCTTCAATCAGAAAGCCATAATCAAAAATCTTTTTTATTTAATTTATTTTTTCCAAAATTAAAATAACCACTGTAAAAACCAACATTTACTCAACATGCCTAAAGGCTAAAGATAAAGAAAAAAAAACTAAATTTTTATTTTTATTTCCATTAAAAAATTCAAAACAATTGCACCCTAAAATAACTCATTTCCTTTTTAACATTTTTGTTGAATATACCCTTTATACGTTCTTAAAAATTATATTCTTATTTGCACTTGTTGTAAAATACCCAACCCCATTCGTTCAATACACCCACCTATCAATTTTCAAAGAATACACTCATTCTTAAGGAAGGATTAATTTAATTTTACTCGTTTTTTATTTTCTCAAGTTAGATGTTATTTGGAAAAAGTACAAAATAATTCACAAAATTGGTTCTGTGCAGAAAAAAATTAAACTTCTATATAGAAAAAAATTATATTCTGTGTAGATATTATGAACCAATTTATAAATAATATTACTTTTATGAACCAATATGCAAATGCCCCGTCATTTCAGCTTGTAGAGAGATAGGTTTATGTAGTAGGATGCAGAAATTATGATTACTTGTAGAACGAAATTGATAGTGAAATTACATTTTTCTAGTCAAATTGTCAAAGGCCTGGTTTTGAGGACGTCCTTTGGTTGGACAAATGAACACACATATTTTGTTCATCAACTACAATACCTCAACAAAAGGCCCATGTTTGATGTGGAACATACATCATACTTTGAACAAACATATGATTAATTTGGCAGAGTTGGTAAAAAAACACAATTGGTTCAACACTGGTAGCTCTTTTTTGTCATATTCCTCCTTATTTTTGGAACCTTATTTAAAGTAGAGTTGTAAACGAATCGAATATCATAATTTTATATTTGTATTTGAATAATAATCGAATCGAATATTTATAATCAAATTCGAATCATAAAATTTCCAATACGAATACCGAATCAAACCAAAAGTATTTGATTCATTTACAGCACTAGAGCCGATTAAGAATTCGAGAGATAGGTGCATATAGTATCTAGGTTATCATCTAATGAGCTTAAATAAGAACGAATATACACCAAATAAGATATCATTGATCAATCAGTCAACACAATTGACAAACAAGTACACTGAGGGGATCTGATAAAAGAAAATGCTCTATTCTAATTCCTTTTTTTTTCGTTTTTCTTCGAAAACAAATTGGAAAATGTAATTAATCAGTCACCTGTACAAGATTTTGATTGATTGCCACAAAACGTGAAGAAGCACAACCACAATTAAGATTCACCTTTTCTATGTCACCCCTTCTCCGTAACTTCATGAATGTTATATATACAACAGTATACACACCACGGTCGTAAAAAGCACAGCATAGGATTACAGTGTACCTGGGTAAAAATACTCGCATCCTTTCCAATCTCGTTGCTGCTCAATTTGCTTTGGAACAACTCAATTCAGAAAGACGGGTATATTTTACGAGCAGGTGAATAATTAACCTGCGATCATTGAGAACGAGGCATCAATGGTAATGAATTTGAAACGAACAAATTGAAATTTGCTGGCTTCGCACACACCTTCTTCAGAGAAATCAAACATCCCACCAATCCATCCTTCCTCCGCCAGTTTTTCTGTTACGTGGGTGTTATTACTATCATTGTTATTCATCTCATCGGTCACTGTTTCAGTTGACTTGTGAAGACCATGAAACTCGGGTTTATTATAGTACCCTTCCTTGAATAACTGCACAAAGTCCACAGTTGCCTCAGTCTCTGAAGGTTTAAGAACATCTGCAGCTGAGTCAGCATTGTCAACATTCAATGAGGGTATCTCATTCCCCGGTGAGTATGACCTGCTGACTGTACCATTCTCAACGCTGCAGGAGTTTGTGTTTCGAGAGGAAAAAGAAGCAATTGGTCTAGATCCTTTATAACTCATATTCTCGTCTCTTTCCATGTGATCCAAATCCAGGAAATTCTCCATTCGTCTGGATGACCCTGATTTAAAATAAAAATAAATAAGGGCAACTTCTTGCTGTAAATTACGCAGCACGATTGAAGGCAACAAAAACTTTAGCACATGCCGCCTCGATAAGAAGTCTATAGGCCATAAGATATAACACCCAAAATGGGAGGCAAAAAGAATATCAAGAGTTTCACGTACGATCTCAACGCAACACCCAAGGCCAATATAACATTATAACCTACCTCCTTCGGAGCTTTCAGTCGAACTAAAAGACGGTGGCTTAGAATGAGAAATAAAACTTGCTTCATTTGTCTTTTCTCCACCCTGAAAACCATTTGTGGATACACCAGAAGGTATCGACCTGCATAAAGCAACAAAGTGAAATGCTCTATAATGCCTACTGGGGTATATATAAAAAGAAAACATGTAAACCATATACCATCTAACAAGGAAACAATCATAAGAAAAACAGCTTGCATGTTTAATGTTGCACCAGGAGCAACTGGACAATTGTTATACCACCACCAGGATGGTATTTTGAAAAGACACATTATTTGTGTAATATGGTAAAAAGATACAGCACGAGCAGCAATCACAACTCAATATACCAATGCATCTTTGGTAAGAATTAATGAAGAAACTACATCAAATCAAAGACTAGCTAAGTATAATATGAACACCATGCAGAAAGTGAATAACCGTGACAAACTGCTTTTGTTAAAATAATATAGACTCAATATTTTTACATATATCGAGGACTTGGATGTACTAGAAGAAGGTTTGCAGAAATTTGAGAAAGATACTAATCGACAATGGTGCTGAAGGTAACCTATTCGCTAGTTACATAATATACTATTAGCTTTAGACCATTGAACTAGTTCCTTTCAACTTTGAGTGGGCTTCTAATAACTAATGACCAAACAAGTCCATATTGTATCCGAACATAAAAGGCAAGAATAAAACAAACAAACAAAACAAACAAGATGTAAAACTAGAATAAGAGCCAAGGGTACGAGGTATTTACCTATCAGTCCAGCTAGATCTTGCTCTAGGAAAATTGTCAAATATTGGCAACAAGTCCTTGTGTCTTATTTCTATTTCATGTGAAGTAGCCATCTCAATTTCAAACTCCCCACCTTTGTAACAATCTGCTCTTGGATGCTCCATTACATGGAAATGCATCTACGTTAAAAATGCATCTTAGTTAAACCAGACCATCAATTAAGAGCAAAACAATCGGTACTCTAAGCAGAAATACCTTCGACTGTTGCCATATGGGTAACCTGCGAGAGTTTATTTGCACTTCTGCATTCGACAAATACCAGTGTGATCTCTCTGGAGACTTCAGTGAGTCGGTCTTCACCAGTTTCTTCTCTCTGGCACTAGCACTCTCCCGAAAAGCCATTTTGGAGTCATCATCAATTTCGAGATCATGCAGTCCATCAAAGATGCTCCCAGAAATATACTCTTCCCTCTCCATATTATCCAACCTTCTGCACACATCCCACCATTGCATAGGTTCTACTTTCACCCTTAACTCCTCATTTTGAGGGTTGGCCTGTGGAACCGAGAAAGACTCAGTTCTACTCTCAATCAGTTCAGAGCCCACTGAGGAAACAATTTCATACTGAACCACGAAGCCTGACGGGGTATAAACTAAGATATTCTCCATTGAAGTACCATTTGACTTAACATCGACAGCACCAGTAGAATTAGAGTTATGAAAAATTGCAGCAACAGCTCCTGATGGCACCCACAACTTACCCACCACTGAAGCAGCAGCATTGCTTACTGAATTAAGCAAGCCAGAATCACTGCATTTTATCCTGGTGACGACAGAGAGGGTGCAAGGAGGTGGAGGCAAAGAAGGTTGCTCATTTATGGTTAAAGATGAAGTAGACCACCATGGTCGAGGGGAAGCAAGAAACAGAGAGGTACCTTGCCCATGTGTATGCAGAGTTTGAAAACCATCATCTCCCCCAAAGGGAGACAGAACAAAGATATGACAGGTTCCTCTAGATGATACAATAGCAACCCACTGACTGTAATGACTAAAGCAGATATCCTGGATAACCTGATAAAAAATGAAGATGGGGAGAAGGAAAATCAGGAACATAGAGATCTTATGGAAAAAAGATGACATTAGAGAATAATAAACATATACTTACTGCACTAGTTATGCCACGATAAAGCTTGTAAAGATGCGCATAAGAAGTGCCCCAGTCACCAGAGCCTGATCCCCCACATTTATGGGAAGGCATGATCCGGAAGATGTTTATATTATTTCCATGTACAGAGGCCGTAACGAGAAGGGTTCCACTCGGGTCAAAACACAAAGCAGATATTGGACTCGTATGAGCCCTAAATTGTGATATAACCTCTGAGGAAATAAGGTCCTTCACAACAATCTGCAAATTAAAAAGGGGGAAATGATACTTGACTATGTTCAAAATCATAAATCATAAATGCCAAGTACAAATTTTAAAAATTTGTAAGTTCTGCTAATAAGTATTTCCTGAATGGACTAAAAGAGAAACAATGAGTAATATGCAACTCACCACTCCAGCATTTTCTGGTTCAGATGCTGCTAGCTTCCCAGCTTTCCAGCCAGGAGAACTAGGGCTATCAGGAAGCATCTCAGGACAGTACTTGGAAAATTTCTTGTAGCCCATGTCCCCCAGGGTGAACAATCCAGAAGCAATGGCACGAGCCATCATAGCACCACTGCCTGGAGATGTTGATGGACTTACACTAGAGGCAAGGCTTTTTGGACTAACACGCCCTGTATTTAAGAGAAAGGGGCGGTTAGGAGAATATGCCAGCCATCTTGGCCCCAAAGCCAATGGGCCATACCCTGTGTTGACTCCAAATGCTCCTTGCTCTCCAACTCGGGGCACAGGATATGTTATAACTATGAATTTCTTTTCTAGTTTAAGAGTGTCAAAGCAATAAACCTGCATAACAAATTAATAAATAAATAAATTGTTCCTCATACCACCAGATTAATAAGAAAATGATTTGAAGAGCACATATATACTAAAAATAATATATAAACCAAAATTCTTCATTCCATATTTGAAAGGGATCACAATAATTAATTGTACATCAGAAGCAAATGGAAAATTGTGGCTGATCAATATAACCAAATTTTTTTATTAGAATCAGATTGTTCAAAGTCTATCCAAAGAAAATGGCAACTTTCTGAGAGAATAATACCACACCTATCATGCTTCTTCAGCAGTTACATAAGGCAAAATGAGAAACAAAGGACGAAGAAAGGAAAACCAGTGTTTCGCCAATAGTAAGAGTAAGGATGAAAGGTCAATACTAAAGCTGGACTAGATATCTTATTTACTTGACCCACTAAGTTTGTTCTTTATTCCTTGTCTTTTGTTTTATTTTGCCTTTTTTTTATTTTTTTGGGGGGTGGGGGGGTGGGTGGGGTTCATAGCGCATGTAACTTGTATCAAGAAATTCGTATCGAACACGCACTTACCTGTTCTTCGAGACCAATAGCTACTACTCGAGGACTGCATCTAACCATTAACACTGCCGACTTGAAGTCAATAACCTTAACATATTCATTTGATTTCATCGAGTAAAATCGAACAGCAGTAGGGGGGTCAACAGGGCTCCCAAATGTTGCCTCTGTCAGACCGTTTTTAGCAGATCCATGACCAGTATACTGGACCACTGGCATTCTTTCATCCTCACTTCCACCAACCACCACCAGTATTGGATGTGCTGAAATGTACTTTCCAGTACCATCACAGTTTGCAGGAGCTGGAAGCATCTGTAAGAAGGTGACTGGCCCATCACGCCTGGAAACCAACTCACTTAAACCAGAGGCATCGTCAACATCAAAGACTTGAAAACCTTTCAGATAACCAAGTAATAGGACACATCTGGGAGCACTTGGACCAAGCTCTAACTTGTCAAAGCCAGCCCACAAGACCTGATTAACACAAATTCAGCTGCATATCAACACCCTCACTAGGAACAATTTTCATCATATAAAAACACGCACGAATCCTGCCCCAACATGAAATGTCTTGCAGCAAAATTAGTAAGAATATGTAAGAATCCCCAACTTGTAAAAGGTCTTGCAACAAAATTAGTAAGATCATATTAATAGGCAGTGCAAAATTTGTTGCAACAAATTTTGCAGATCATACAGTAAGCAATGACTAGAAAAGAGGAAACCACATCACTGATTGACAAAGGACCATCACATGCTTACTGATTTATACAAAGCATATAAAACAGAAGTACCTGTAGCCAAGTTACGAATTCAACAATTTGATTTGGGTGAATTTTGACTGATGAATCATAACAACAAATTCTCAACCCAATATTTTGTTTTCAACCGAAGCAAGATTTTTCGCATGCTCAAATTCGAACTCGTTATAAAACTTTGAGCATCTGGATTTATAAAGTAAAGAAAATGACAATTTTTATAAATTGTTATTACTTACACAACAAATAAAAAGATCACTTAAGTTGAACAACAAATTAAATTACGAAAGGCAATTGGTTAAAGTTTCCAATAATTAAATATCCAGTTTTGATTAAGTACGTGGCACAACTGAATATACAGACAGAAATCATCCCAAATAAACCTGGAAGATCCTGAATAAAGCCAAACAATGACCTAAACCGGAAAAGGAGTAAATCGCTTCAAGAAACGGTTAGTAATAACTATCAATCATTTGGATCTATTCCTCAGATTCTGCTTTTTCTAATAAATTATAAGATTATTAAAACAAAACAACATAAAAAAGATACTACTTTCTCATAACACACGTCTTTAATTCAATCAAGGGCAAGAAATAACAAACCACACAATAACAGAAGTCCTTTTAAACCGAAGTCAATTAATAACTAGACAGCACACGATTAACGATAAACAAAACGGATAAGTAATTCACTTTAAGTTAAAAAAAATAAAAAATCAACCTGCTCTTTACGATCGTCTCCGGAGGACGAAATGGAGGCGGCGACAGACGCACCAGCGGAGCGCACAGCGGTGCTAGCATTCGTCGACACCGTTCTAATACAGGAGGAAATAATCCTCAACGAATTAGGCAGCAATTTACTGGATTTCCCCTTGCCTTTCTTCATTTTTCGGATAAAGTTTCAACTTATTATAGTTATTAAATTGAATCTCTCCTATACATCAACCTTTCCCAGCGAGCGCCGACTCACCGCCAAGTTCCGATTCTACTCCGCCGCCGCCGTCCACCGCCGCCGCACAGGCTGACGCGTCAGCCGTACTCCGGTTGATCATCAAATTCCTGGATCGCCGGGGAAATGAGGACAACAACCGCAGCGTTGGGATATCCTAAATCGATTGGGCGATTTCTGGTGAATTAATGGGGTTTGACTTGAAGGAAATGCTTTTGTTTACTGTGAATGGACTGGGTTCCATATATATATATATATATACTCGCACACGCGATCCCCTTCCGCTTCTTGTGTTGTTTGCGCTCTAAGCCAAATCTATCCGCACACTAATAAATTTAATTCATAAATAAATATATAAAATACACCATATCTTTTCTATTTATTTTCTTTTCCCCTTTTAAGATTTAAAAAAAAAAAAAAGTTACAAAATAGTTCAACGAATTCACAAAAATTACATATTGATCCCGTACAAAAAGTAAAAAACACTTTCGTACAATAAAAAATATACTGCCGTATAAACTTTTTTAACCAATTTATAAATATAGTGATATTTTTAAATTAATATGTAAGTGATCCTTTCTTTTTTCACGATAACTATACTGAGGTGTGTTTTGTTTTTTTAAATGAGGGTTTTGCGGGAAAGTAATCTTATTTGGTAAAATTGAGGTGAATGTATTTAGCACATATTACTAACTACATACACGAATAAATATTGTTGCTTGCGATTAATAATCAATTAGCGGAAAATTATAATAAAACCTTTTACTTTGGTTTTGTATGCAGATAAATTGTGCTTATAATTGTTTTTATTAAACAATTTCAATTTATACATTATCGAGATGAATTATTAATCTTTATTTGTGGATTGTCCATTTGTTTGAAGTAGAAGGACGTATTTAAGTGTATTTTAAAGCACTATTATAAGATTTATACGTAGTAACTAAGTATGAAGCCCTAAACAACTATTGAACTCGAACAATGTTTAAAAGAAGAAAAAAAGTTTATTGTGGTTGTAGGATATGAAACAATCCGATTCCAAAACTGAACATAAACGTGATGAATAATTAATAATTTAAGAATAAATTATATATAAGTTCCTTTTTTATAGTATTATTATATATAAAAAGGTAAAAAAAAACTCATATTAAAAATAGGGTCAAAATAGAACCTCACCCCCACCCCCACCCACATTAAAAACATCTGAAATCCTGTTAAATTGTGATTTTTACACATTCTATAGACTTTTATTAGTACATTTTAGCACATTTTGGGCATAATGTTATTCGTTGTAGCTTATTAGTTTGTATTATTAGAAGATATTATGCAATTGTTCGTTTTGTAGGAATTTGAGCAGCATTTCGATATTAATATGAGCTACAAACAAACATTGCATGGTGAGAAAATCCCGAGGATAAAGATCAATACATGAGGATTGAGAGAGTTTTTAAGTTCAAGGACAAATGAAGCAAAAAGGTGAAAATGACGATCAATCCAAATGGTGAAAGTCATGTACCATATGAAAGAGGATCACAGCAAAAAAAGAATCGAGTCAATCGGAGTTCTATAACTCAAGATATGGAGAAAAAAAACGCCAAAAAGGGTCGAGAATCAAAACGACTGCGCGCGAGCGCGGACGAATGGCTTGGCACACTCTGTTGCAACATGCGGGCGGGCGTCCCTTGTTTGGGAAGTGCGATTTTCTTCTTATTTTGGCCACAAACTTCTTTTGGGGTTTTTAGGTCTCCATATCTATATATATGATATTGTTGGACGAATTTGGGGGAGATAATTCAGATTTTGAGAGCTTCATTAATATTTTGGGAGCAAGAACATCATCCCGAGTCCTTTGGTTCGAGAGAAACGAAGGCAATCACCACCTGCACGATCAAGGCAATCGATGTCTTGGAGTACGACGGAGACAGAAGTGATCGACGGATTCTTATGGGGCTCCCAAGTTCTTCTATCTTTATCTTGCTATTATCTTTTTGCTAGACTCTTTATTCACGAGAAAGGGAGTAAGTTGTTTTGCTTAATTTGTAGGATGATGATATTTATTTAGTTTATTTATTTTGCTATCCCTATTCAATTATCGATTTTTATCGTGAATGCTTTTACAATTGGTCGTTGTATTTGCATGTTTGATTTGTTGAGTCGAGATTCGAGAGAGGAGACCACAATAGATTGAATAATTGACATGATTAATTACATAATTGAGAAATTAGGTGATTACTTGTGAGGAGAAATTGGTTCTTGAGCTTTTAGGTATTGAATTATGAGTAGGTCTCTTGTGAACTCGAGTTTACATGAACTCGTATCACTGTTATGTATAATCACTACCACTGTTATTTATTTATACTATCACTGTTATAAAAATACACATGATATTTTAACTGTGATAATGTATATGCATAACAGTGATATTAAATATACATAACAGTGATAGTGTATACACATGACAGTGATAATTAATAACCCGAATTAACTGTGAACTCGGGTTCATACAAATTTTTGTCTTGAATTATAGCATCTAAGTCGTGTTGAACGGAGACATTAACACAGGTAATTCAATCAACGTGTGTATTAATCTCGAGAGACACGTAAAATATGATTTTAGATATCATCTTATAGGGAGAGTTTAATAGTGAACTAGGTGAATTCATTGGAATACAATTTGTGTGATCAACCGAAATCATTATCTGTGAATACCTTCTTACACTTGTGGATAGTTAGAATATTTAGCGAACAAGTTTTTTGCGCCGTTGTCGGGGACTAATTTGATTATTTGGGCTAATATTAAGATTGATTTGTTATTTTTAATCTAGATTTTTTTAATTATTTGTTATCATACTCTCTTTGCTCATTTCAGGTAGTGCATGAGCACACATTCTCAACGTCAACCACTTGAGCCACTTAATCACGAAATCAAAATTTTTGCAAGGAGAAATCGTGGACACACGAATCAATTTGCAAGGAACCTAGATGAGGCAATGGCGAAGGTAAATGACCAAAGGAACTTGAACGAGCAACCCAATGTTGATATCGTGCCACAAGCTGGTGAAATGGCTCGCGAATGGTCCATTCATGATTACTTTCATCCCGAAAATGAATCGGAACTACAGGGGTATCGCACATATTCCCATGTGTTGGTCCCAAAATGAGTAAATCAATGTATGGGGGGAAGACACTGATGTCAGATTTTCCTTGAAAACTCAGGAAAATGCTCTTTCAGTCTCAGTCACGAAGATCCTGATGTGCTCACTGAACTGATGGTCTACAGGGGCAGCAGGGACGGATCAGCTAGGAACCAAATAGGCTGAGTCTGAGTGTGCTCTCAGAAGCTCAGTAGAGATAACAAACCTACTGACCGCTCGGAAGCTAATCAGTTGGATAGCTATCTCAGTAAGCTTAGAGTTACGTGCGGAAAGTGAGCCCTTAAGTTTTACTCGTTTTAGTTTCTGAAAAACATTTTTCTGACTTGCTTAGGAAACCGTTGTTAAGGCTGGTGCACAAAATTAAGCGTCGGGAGAATTGGTTTCTCCTGATATTTTAAAAATTATGCAAGAATGTTCAGTTTAAGATAATGACAATATGATCCTGAACAAGAATGTAAATCAGCACACAAGGGGCATTTTTAATGTGGTTCGGAGATAACCAACTCCTACATCCACGACCTGATTTAACAGGAAGTGATCCTCTTCCACTGAGGATCGGAACTTATTTTTAATGTGCCAAGGTGCACGAGTAGTCTCCTTCCTTTCTTAGGAACTTAGCCCCTTGGTGTTTTACAAGTCCCAGCCCTTCTAACCAACCTTCTCACAACATGAGGGGTTTGGTATTCTGGTTTCCAACTAATGTGATAGCTCTAGCAAACAAAACAATGCTAAAGATAAAAAGTTATCTATCTAAGCAAATACAGAGTGAATCCTACTACAACACTAGGGATATTTAACTTGCAGAGTGTTGTTTAGAGTTTACTTTGAGCACTTGGATTCTTGGAGATTTCTTGCGTGGAAATTTCCCGTAACCTTGTATGGGTGCAAGGTCCTCTGTATTTATGGGGAAGATTTGAAATAGATCCATTGAAGGAGATATACTCAAATCTTTCTATTTTTCGGTTGTTGCAGGCTAGTTATACTTGGTTGACCTTTTCCAGTACTTAATCTGGAAATTTTATGGGCGCCGCCTGCAACTCTGAGACACATTAAATGCGGCATTAAATGTTGCACAGACTCCGTACATGCGTGTCAACGATCGATTGACTCTCCGTACAAATGGCTAGTTTTTCGATGTGACTTTGTCCTTCCTCGTACATTTAAACTCCGAGTATCTTGTTCTTTACTCAGAATAAGTGTTTGTCTCTTTCGGAGTCTACTGACATTCTCTTTGTCTCAGGTGTTAACATAAATGTCAACTGCCCATAGCGAGTGTAACCTTTTTGTCAGGACTTACAAGTATCAATAAATGATACTTAGCCTGATTAAGGTTACTTTGCCCTCACTAACTAAGTCATGTCCTAAGCATGCTTAGTGTACTCAGTAGGAACATTGGTCAGTGGATAAAGTCAGGATGACTTAGACAAGGTCTTCAGGATGAATCTTCAGGTTCTTAGGGACTCAACTTCAGACTCAATAACTTCCTTCAGGACGAACATTTAGGGCGAGCTCCGATCTTCAGGTGGAAGTACATCTTCAGACTTCAGATCTTTGGGTCGACTCCATCAATCTTCAGTCCAATGCGTTCCCCCTGAGCTGATTACCTGTGAATAGAAAATATATTCTAACCTGACTAATCCTGACCTAATCTATCCTGACCTGACTGTACTTAGGCAAATCATCAGGGGTTTTGAGATCTAATCAAAATACTCAGATTGTCCCAACACCATGAACAACAATAATTTTGAACTCAAGCCATCTCTTATGCAAATTGTGCAACAGGACCAGTTTAAGGGTTTTCCATCTGAAGACCCGAATAGTCTTCTCACACACTTCATGCAGATTTGTGATACCATCAAGATGAACAGTTTGCCAGAAGATGCTATTCAATTGTGCTTATTCCCATTTTCATTGAGGGATAAAGCCAGTAACTGGTTAGATACATTGTCTGCGGGTAGTGTCACCACGTTTGACGACTTGAGTCAACATTTTCTAAACAAGTTCTTCCTACTGGCAATAACCATGCAACTCAAAGGGGAAATTACTCAATTTTGGCAATACTCTAAGGAGTCATTGTACGAGACATCAGAGCATTTCCGAGAGTTGTTGAGAAAGTGTCTACGTCATAGATTTGAGAAGGATCAACAGATCTGCTTCTTCTACAACTGGTTGGATGGTCAAACAAGAAATTTCATAGATACTCATGTTGGAAGAGTTTTATTAGCTAAGAGCCCAATGGAGGCATTTACTATCTTGGATGAGATCGTTACTACCGGCTATCAGTGGCCATCAGAAAGAAAAGCAAAGCATACGGGAGTATCCGATTCGAATCCTATCAAGGCACTTACCGCTCAATTGTATGTTCTTACAAGTCAATTGGCAATTTTAACGAAGGGTACCGAAGAACGGAGCAATATGAGTGATGGAGCCTTTCCACCTGATCCCTTGAAAAAGTTAACTATGTCAACAATTGGAACTTCAATAACTAGCGGAGTAACCCAAATCCAGGCGTATACCATCCAACAACCATAATCATGAAAACTTCTTGTATGCTAGCAAAAGAATATTTTGCAGCCTCCACCCGAATTTACTGTGAAGAATGGAGTTATCATTGAGGAAACAAAACTATCCATGGAGACACTCACGACGCAGTTCATTACGGAGATGAGAAATTGTCTAACCAATGATGAGGCAAAATTGGAGCAAGTAGATGCGAAGTTGACTCAGTTCTAAAATGCGGTAGGGTGGGGCAAATGGCCTTGATCTTACATGGGATACAACAAAAGTGACAATTTCCTAGCAATACGAAAATCAACCATAAGGAGTAATACCAAGCTATTCATATGAGAAGTAGGAAAGAGATAGAAGGTCCCAAGATGCATACAATTCAGGCGGATGATGAGGCCAATGATGATAAATCTATGCTAGTTCACGATGGTCTAAAGCGTCTACGAAAATCAAGGTGGGGGATGAAAAGGAAGTATCGAAGGATGTGCAAGGTGTGGTATCTAACCCACGGGCTAATCCTAAGTTTTCTGCTCCTCCCTCTTTTTCTCAACGGTTTAAGAAGAAGCTTGATGCCCAATTCACGAGATTACTGGAGATTTTCAAAAAGGTCCACATCAATATTCCGTTTATGAAGGCTCTAACTCAAATACCCAATTATGTGAAATTTCTAAAAGATATGGTGTCATCTAAGCGTAAGATGGAAGAGTACGAGATGGTAAGTCAAACGAAGGAATGTAGAGTTATCATTTAAAGGAAGCTTCCACTAAAATCGAAAGATCCTGGGAGTTTCACGATTTTGTGCACTATTAGTAATGTCCACTTCAAGAGGGCATTGTGTGATCTTGGAGCGAGTAAAAACCTTATGCCCCTCTCAATCTTCCGAAGGCTTGGGCTTGGTAAGGTGAAACCATCAATCGTGATGTTGCAATTAGCAGATCGATATTTCATATATTTAAAATGTGTGATAGAGGATATGCTCGTGAAGGTAGACAAGTTCATCTTTCCGGTGGATTTTGTGGTGTTGGAATGGAGGAGGATCACGATATGCCATTGATTCTTGGGCGACCTTTTCTCTGCACAGTTGATGCCATCATTGATATAAAGAGAGGGAAGCTCACACTTGAAGTAAACAATGAACGTATCCTTATTAATATATTTGATGATATTAAAGTTCATAATCCATATAATACTTGTAGCTTTGTAAGTGTCATCGATTTTAGTGTAAAAGAGCATCTTAATCTCGCATCATCTAAGGATGCCTTGAAGAATGTGAAGGTCGGGCTATTGAAAGAGATGAAAGATACATTAGAGGAAGAAGTTAAAGAGTTGCACACAAGAGAGGCGCATGGGCACATGCTTGAAAAATCTGTTCTAAAACCTCAGCCACCTCCTTAGTGAGGATGTTGTGAGCATTTCTATCCCTATGTTTTGAAATTTTATCTCCTCTAGTCATATAATTTCTTTTAAGTTTGGGGATGTGTGTAATAGGGATAGAAATGTCATTTTTTTTGTTTTGCATGTAGGTTGCATGTTATATTTACTACTTTAGCAGGTTTTTTTTTTTTTTGCATCTCATTAGTTAGTCTGAAATTGTAACCTCATGTAGGCATTTAGATGTTCACGCATGATATTCAATGTTATTAGATTAGGTTTATGATAGCGTGAAAATTTAAAAAATACCTAGTGATGTGGAGTTCTATGATTGATGAGGTCTTGATATACTATTTTTAGATTGAGTTTTGAGCCTAAACTATGTTATTTTATACTGTTATTTTTGTTGATGTGAGTATCATTATGGTGTTAGGGATCTAGAACTTGCATTAGTATCTACGTCGAAATTACATGTGCTTGGAATTTTTGTCATGATTAAAGGTCATCTTTGATTAAATACTGTGTGATCTGATAGTACCATGACATATAATATTTGGTCATAGAATGAGATCCACGAATCATCTGTGTACCCATAAAATGGTTGTCATAGCCTCCAATATTCATTCCAATCGGCATACTGTCTCACCCAATCAAATCTAGATTTTCCTCAGTGATCGTTTTCATGGAGAGTATGATGTTTTACCTCCACTGGGGATGGAACATTAGTAACACTCATAAATTGTCTGAGGACCCTATTGGGATGATGAATCTCGACTATCCAAATATCGATCAGAGGACATTCGAACATCCAATTCTCTCTGGCTCCAAGAGACGTTATATCCGGCGATTCCATGTCATAGAGCTGCCAAATAAACTGCAAAGACATAAACATATTAATAAATCAAAAGAGAACTACATTATATTTATTGGGATAAATATGATTATGATAATAACTTACATCTTGATTAAGTAAACGATTAAATATGTCTCAATATACCTTAATGTTGTTGCTAACAATTCAAGTATAAACGTTATGGTGAATCCACCTACAATTGGTACAACTAACATGATAAATATAACTAAATTTGAGTTCTAAAGTAATTTATAAACACACATACCTAGCTCCAAAAGGAGCAAAGCGGAAGTCACGGTCATCTAACACCCATCAGAGGCACAACGTTGATAACTTCTCCGATGTTGAAGGGTTGTATAACCTTTATTCTCGACTATGCTCAAATCTGTAAAGACATTACAATTTGAGTCAATGTACGCACTGCCATAAGAATAAATACTTATAATGACACTGTATTTAAATATAAGTATGACCTATAAAAGGGTTAACGGTCATGCGATGGTTTTCTCCTTAAAGTGGGCTGCCGAACAGAGATTGTGATATAAATCGGATAATACCACACTCCTCCAACTATACTCTCCAACTCCATCAATGTCCTCAAGAAAATATAAATATATCAATGGGACAGAACAGTTGGAGCTGTCGGGCATTGTCAAACACCCCAAAAGTAAGAGTGTGTATCCCTGTGCATATTGATCGACCACAATTTATGGTGTATCATAGTCAATAACAGCAAGATGCTTGATGAGGTTTGCCAGTGCAGGCTACAGAATCGCTGACCTATTTCTGAAATCATGCTCAACTGGAGATATGCCTAACCACGTCTCGCAATATCGATGCTAATCAGACACCCTGCGCATTGGCTCACGACACAAAATATGACAACCTTATATCAGTAATTCACATATAATGGCAACATCTTGTAATGTGACTATGGCCTCTCCAATGGGAAAATGAAAAGTATGTATCTCTGGGCACCATCTCTCCACCAATATTGTGATAAGGTGACGATCAATGTTAAACCGTCCATCGAGCAACACCGTAACAACTCATTAGTTGTAATCTATCTAACACACGAGGGTGAAGTGCATTATGGTCCTCGTCTGGACCATCGACATCAAACGTCCAAAAAAGATTGTTGGACCCTTTATAAATTGCCAACAAAGTCGCAGAATGATCCTTAATAATATATTGCCAACACGATCGATGCATCGATTGCATCATTAGCACATATTCATCAATGGGTCCAAACTACCAACTCTCACTTTCTCTCTCTCTATGTCACTTGTGTCATCCTACAAATATGTTAACAAAATATCACAAATATAAAAACAAACATATTAGAATCTGATGCAAAATGAAATATTAACATTAAATGATACTTTGTCATTTAAATAGTATATTGCATTGAATTATGATTTATATATAACAAATATTGTATTAAAAAAGTTTAAAAAATTAAGTGCGATAATTAAAGTCAAACATATATTTCATCTTTATTCAAGTCAAAACATTAGCCTTCTACATAATACTGAAGGTATTCGCATAATATACTGTTGATGGATTTGACTAATGATATGTTTAAATGGTTGTTAATTATCCTAGGAATCCACCAAACAATAAACAAGGAATTGTGTTCTTGAGTTATGAAATAGAGAGAGAAAGTTTGTGAGTTAGAGTGAGAAAGTAGTGTTTGTATTATGAGAACTTAGAGAGAGAAAATACATGTGTGAGACCTATTTATAGGTATGCATGTGGTGAGGTGGCACCTTGTGAGTTTACTTAGCTTTAGGTGCTGACAAGTGTCCTTGACACTTGTCCTTACTCACTACTATGCTTCCTTTACACTGCTTCGTCCTACTACATTACTACTTGCTTCCTATATGACTAGTACAAGTACTTCGAGCCTGAGCGAGCTTCTGTGCGAGCTTCACTGCCTTATGTCATTCGAGAGCAATGTAGAGGTGGACTTCAACTTGGCTTTCCTGGTTATGGGCGAGCTACCCATAAACGGGCGAGCTACGTCGCGAGCTTCTCTCTCTTGGTTTTGGTCAGCCATTACCGTGGTTACGGGGCATTAGGGCGAGCTCCCCTTTTCCTTGAGTGTCCGAGCGAGCTTCTCAAGGTTGACTAGGTCAAAGTTGACGGCGCGTCTTTTTGTCATGTCGGTGACCTTTCTTACTTTGATCAATTAATCTCGTGATTATCTTTGAGTAGTTCGTCTATCAACATATACATTGAAGGAATTCACATAATATATACTGTTAAATAAAAAAATAAAATTTAAGTCACATGCATCAATTAATATTTTTACAATCATACTATTAAAATAAATAATATTAATATTAGTCCACAAAATATATAATTATTGCACAAATTTGAGTAACTTTTAATTTTTAAGGTGTTATGATACTTCACTTTTCGATTGAAAATTCCCTCCAATTATAAACTGCAAAATTAAAATAAAATGACTAAATTATGCAACATTAAATTAAAACATTAAAATTGTATATTTATTGCACAAAATTAATAAACCGTATAATTTTTTTGCAAGCGTTTTGATATTTTCTTGGTGAAAATTGCCGCCCACCAACTATAAACTGCAACACAAAAGCAAAACATAATATTGCATTAAATGGTTTCAAACAATACTAATATATTATCCATTAAATAAAATTTAAAATAAAAAATATATACACAAATTGTATTTGGCTGCTGCAGTGAGATGGTGCTTGATTGTTGTAAAAAAAGGTGGAGTATATATTTTTTCGTGAGTATATATTGTTGAAGAACGAAGGAGTATATATTGAAGAAGGCAGGAGTATATATTTTGTGTGAGTAGGGTGTTGTGAATGTGTTAAGTGAGGGCATTTATTCCATGACAACTGATACAGACAAGGTGAATGAGTGCATTGAAGAGGCGTGGAAAATAAGATGGTCAACAACAATGAGATTCCCAGGTGCAGAAGCGTCCTCACCAGTTTTTGAGGTGGAATCGTGAGCTACGTCCACGATTTCTCACAGACTTCACGTGGGTGCGTTGGCCACTTGGAGGGAATCCGTGCTGGCAATTATTTGAGGGTAAAACATGATTCAGAGTCACGTTTTCTTACGTCAGTAAACAGACCTAATGAAGCCTTGGTCAACCGTTTGTATATCATGATTTTAAAAACGAACACACTCACTCACACAAACAAACATAAAACAAGTTTAAATAAAACACAACCTGAAAACCTACTATAATTTTTTTTCTGAATAGCATAACTTTATCACAAACCCAACAACCAGTTCAAATTCATAAAAGTGACTTCCAACCAAAACAATAGCCACCCAACTTTCAAACCAACACACCATCACATACTAATTTATAATACTCCCTCCGTCCCGTAGGAATTTGCACCCTACGGGACGGCACATTTTTTAAGAAAAAATAGTTTTATATATAAAGTAGTGGTATATGAGTAAATATGTGTAAAGGTTTGTGACTGTGCATGTAAATCAATGCTTCCTTTTTTAGTAGTGTGCAAATTTGTATGGGACGTCCAAATAAGGAAAGTGTGCAAATTCCTACGGGACAGAGGGAGTACAATATATTACAAGTTCAACATAAACACAGTATACGATAACAGAAGCAAAATAAGTCACGATCCTACCCGCATGTCGTCATCTATGTACATAGCAACCTAAAAATTCTGCAAGAGCGTCACATACACTCCAGTTTCATCACCACATCACATATAATCAAGATTACCTATAATGCATAAACTAGGTGAGATTTATAAATCTCAGTAAGCAGAAATTATGCATGATAATGTGATTCTTTTGGAAATCTCCCCATGTATTCTCTTTTGAAATCACCAATTTATTTAAGAAATACTCGCCAGGGCCCCAAGATACACTGTTATACACCAGAAAGAGCTTAATACACATAATCAAGTGGCCAATATATGTATCATTACATGAGGTCCATCCTCTTATGGCCCATCAGGGTTCAAATCTCACGTACGCTCCTATGTCCACCAAGAAGTAATCCCACCACGCCAACCCATGTCAATGAATCCAGGGATCCACCCTCTACGGATCCGATGAGGTCCATCACCAAATATGACCCTATGTCCACTCCAGAAGTTCCCCCACGAAAATACCCAATATATATAATCAAGTAAGGGGTTGGCCCACATCAGGTAGTCTACGCTAGGTTTCTCTAGGTCGCCTCTTCCGCCCTAGGTGTATAACCATTGGCCAAACAATTTAAAACTAATTAATTTCATTTCAGTGCATAATATGCATGTGTTAATGCGATGCAGTGCAATATATTCGCAATATTCAAATATCATTAAACTCACAAGTTCAACTCATATCAATTATGGAGCTCACAGACTCCTTCAACATCACATATAGAGTTGACAGACTCATTCCATATGACATATAGAGCTCACAGACTCATTCCACATCAAATATAAAGCTCGTAAGCGCATTTCATGAAATACAATCCACTTAAATTCATATTATCACTCAAATATAAATAATTCACAAAATAATATATTTATGCATTATAGTTGCAAATGAATTCTACTTACATCAAGTCCACAAAACGTCGATAATTTAAACTCTTAAAGCACTCTATCGTCTTCCCGTATCGTATCTAACAATGATTTATTACAAACATTATTTCACTCTACTAAATAATTATTTCTACTCAAACTTTTTCCTAATTAATAAAACCACCACTAAATCTTAAGTACGAGAATTACCTGAGTTAAGCTTTTATCAATACTGTTCGACACCTCTTCTTTTTCCCCCTTTCTTCTTCGCATTTCTCCCCGCGACCCTCCTCCATCTTTCTTTGGTACTTACTATGACTTAATGGTTTGAGCAGGAGTTTATGAACAACTCACCACCTTATTAGCCACCTTTGTTCTTTGAGTAGGTCTTACATGCAATATTGCACGGTGCAATATTGATTTAAAAAAGAAAATAAAAAAAATTCTCGGGTCAACAGGGTCAAAATAACAAAATTCGTTGATCTTGATCGGATTGGGTAGAATCTGGATAATTTTCAAATTTCAGAATTTTTGCTCCAATTTTTGTTACTGTATGAGTAAATCTATGTTACTATAAGCCCAAATGTGTGTTACTGTAAGATCAAATGCTGTTTTTTTTACATATATTTATTTGTTTTTGTAGAAACAAATTCTTTTCATACAATGTAAGAGCAATATGTGTGTTACTATAAAAAAAATACTCCCCCCATCCCCCTATGAGTTGCTCATTGCTTTTGGGCACACGAATTAAGGTAAAAGTGAAAAATATAAGTGATGTGATGGAAAAAGTGAAAAAGTATAAGTGATGTGATGGAAAAAGTAAAAAAATATAAGTGATGTGATGAAGAAAAGTGAAAAAGTAAAGGAAATAGTGTAAAAAATATTGAAAATAATAATAAAGAAGTGAATCGTAATTTCCAAAAAAGGTAAAAAAACAAATGAGCAACATATAATGGGACGGACGAAAATGACAAAATGAACAACTTATAGTGGGACGGATGGAGTATTACTTTTTCATAAATATTTATTGATGTTATTAGAAATTATTATTTTTTTCATATGATAACACATATACAATAGTAAAAAAGTGGAAAAATCACAAAATGATTCACAAAATTGACAAAAATTATAAATTGGTTCTATGCAGAAAAAAAAATACACTTCTGTGCAGGAAAAAATTACACTTCTGTGCAGATATTGTGAATCAATTTGTAAATATAGTCATTTTTTTGAACCAATATGTAAGTCACCCTAAAAAAGTATGTTACTACATGAAACAATATAACTAAATAAAGGAATGATGAATAAATTAAGAAACACATATTTATTCTTATAAATACATTTTATCCTTACAGTAACACACATTTGCTCATATAGTAACACAACTTGGGAGCAAAATGTGTGTTACCATAAGAGCAAATGTGTGTTACTGTATATATAAATATTTATTTGTCCTTAGAAAAATATATATTGTCCTTATAGTAACACATGTAAGATATTAAAAGATGTAGTATTACATTAATTAACAACATATTATCAACATAAATAAATACAAAGAATAAACAAGGAATTAAGAAATACATATTTGTTCTTGTAAAAATAAATATTATCCTTATAGTTACCTTGAATGTACAAAAAATTAATTTTTTAAGAAGTAGTAACACACATTTTGTCTTACAGTAATGAAAAAAAATTAAGAAACACATATTTATTCTTGTAAAAATATATATTATCCTTATAGTACTTTAAAAGTATAAAAAATTAATTTTTTAAGAAACGGTAACACACATTTTACATTACAATAACACAAATATGTTCATATAGTAATACATTCTGAGACTGTCGTAATTTTTTCTTGAAAATTTTATTTAATCCGATTCGACCAGTTAAGAATACACAAATTTTTATATGATTATATTACACGGTGTGCTATACAACATTTAAAAATTTGTGTTGTTCTTTTTCTTTTATTTATCTTCTTTCTTTTTCTTTTTATTATTCTTTTAATTTTATTTAACTTATTCATAGCCACACAGACGACTACTCACGCTATTATTATTATTATTATTATTATTATTATTATTATTATTATTATTATTATTATTATTATTATTACACATATATATTTTATTTAATTATTTTATTTATTTTACTTTTTATTTTGTTTCTGCCATCACTCCTCATATGGTCTAATATTTAATTTACACCACTAACACTCATGACATATTTATATATTACCAAAATCTCAAATAAATATTACATTAGAATTTTCTCATTAATAAATATATAAAGACATAAGTCAACTTATAAATAATTAGCGCAACATCACAAATAACACACGAGTACTATAAAATACATTCAAACAGTAAATATTATAATTATAATTAAAATGCACATAATGCATAAGATATACTTAGGCAATTATGAACTAACACATAAATAAATTAAATGCACACAAATCATAAAATATATTTTAGCTAGCAATTATAAATTAACACATAAATAAATAAAATATATGCAAACACATGAAATATATTTACCAATAAATAATGAAAAACTCGGGTATCATATTATTGCAGTTCACATTTTCGATTAAATCGTGAACTGCATTCACAACTTCGCTTATTTTGGTAAAACCCAAGATATCACATTAATTTCGTAACCAAAAATGGAAATGCAATAATTAGAAAAAAAAAACCTAATTTTAGGTATTTAAATCATAGCTGTATTAATTTGGTATTGATAACGAAATACGTGCACATGCCCGTCAACACTTTTTTTTTTTGGAGTAAGCTCAACTCCTAAAACAAGTCTTAAAACTAGCAATATGTATGCGTCAACATTCATTATAGTATTGTATTAGCATTCATGTTCTTTTAGTAATGTCCATAGTGTCTGTCGGAAAATCGAGCACTTATTTATATTGATAAATTAGTCGAGTTAGAACTAGAAAAATACTTAATTTATTAATAAATCGATTCAAGCTCGACTTGTTAGATTCGTTTGTGAATTGAGTTACACTCTATTTCCAACTTGTTAAATTTATCGAGCTCGAGTCGACAAGGGTTAAATATTGATCTTATATACTGCACAATTGATTTACAACTATGATTTACTCTTGGCTATAGATAGCTAAATGACCAAAATCCGACGATGCTAGACGTGCCCCAACTACACCTTCGTAACTCCATACTCTCTCTCTATACGAAAAAATAGACAGCACAAGTGCAACGTCCACAACGAGCATATCGATCAATTTTATTACCTTCTTCAATTTGTTTTCTCATTAACATTCATTGAACTAATAAGTTTCCCTTCGCATACTGGGCTTTACATGATAGATGACCAAAACTGCCTCCTAGTGATACTTGCGTATCGTATCGTCGTGCCTACCTACTGCGTAGAATTTGCGATATGTACGAAAACCTGTTAAGCTTCCATGGCCAAACGCGTCCGCAGATTTATGGCGTTGGAGCCTCTGTACTTTTCGGTGCTAAACAGCTCCTTGTAATACTTCTTCCAACTTGATAGCTTCTTGCATTTTCTGATCAAGTCTAGGCTCCCACAGCTCCCTCTTAGAAGAAGCAGAACCTGCATACACTATAAAATTACGATGCTTCCAAATCCAGTAGCATAACACGACAAACATATGGATCCTAAAATGGTACTCGAGCTCGAGAAAATTGCAGAATATGTCCCACTTCTCTTGGATCTTGGTGATTTTAGTCTCATAAGAATTATTGGCAGTTAAGTCTCATATCTTTTGAAAAATTGTTACTTTAGTCTAATTTTTGATAATCTTGCTGGATTTTTCCACATGAACGGCCATAATTCCAGGTCGTGTCGGATTTAGTGACTTGGCGTAATCGAATACACCGTTGCTTAATGGGAATATCGAAAACCTATTGATGTGTTTCTGAAAGCAACAACTAAAGGAAACAAAGCAGCTAGTATTGACGCTCCCATTAAGCGAAGATTTGACTACATCAAATCACTAAATCGGTGGTGGGGACAGACTTTGCAATTTACTCACTTTTCTATATGGGAATTTGCCTGTGTTCCTATGGAATATGTGATCTTGAGAAATTTTCTCATGTAGGCAGTTCACAAACATGGAAAAGAGTATTGAAAGTGGACGTGCCTGACTGATTCGTGGGCGCTTGACTGAAGATTGCTGGACGCAGAGGGAAGCTGCCAAGATCATCAGATTCATTTGCATTGAGTCGTAGTCATCAGCAAGTGAAGGATCAACAAGCTCGTCAATCTTGTTCTTCTTCAACAGAGGTTTAGCCTACCATAAGTAAACAACTATCAAATCAAATAATGTAAAGATAAACATATCATACAGCAGCTCAAAGGGCAGAAGGGCTTACCCACATAACAAGGCTTTGTTGCGAGTAATCAAGGGCACGTCGCCCTGTGATAAGTTCTAACATCAGCACTCCAAATGAGAAAACATCAGTTTTCTCGTCCACAATTCCATGCATAAGATACTCCGGAGCTAGATAACTGCAGAGACCAGATTTAGGACCACTCTTTCTTGGAAGTCTATAAAGTAGAAAAAAATTTGAAGTAAAATTGAACGAGATATGTTGCAAGTACACACCCGAACGTGCCTTCAAACTTTGAAACGGTAAGATGAGTCCATCGCTCTGGCAGCCATTTCGCAAGCCCAAAATCACATATCTGAATGGTATTAGTTGGTCAATATTTACTATTTTCACTGAACAATATAATATTATTTGTGCATCAGTTGGTGCACCCAACTGTTACTCATCAAATTATTACATCATCTGATCATAAAAACCCATCCATAACAGCCAATCAAAACCGTCCCAAAAAGTTAACGAGACAATAATCAAAGAAAAGAGACGATACCTGAGGTTCAAAGTCGTCGGTAAGCAATATATTAGCTGCCTTAATGTCTCTATGAATGATCCTCCTTTGGCAACCCTCATGAAGATACAACAATCCTTTAGCAGTTCCTAATGCAACCTTGTACCTAACATTCCACTCCACCTTCTCCCTGGGACCTATTTAGACAGCAAGAAAACAACTTAAGTACAAAACAAAAGGAAGAAAAAAATTAACGAAATCACATCACGAAATATAATGCCTAACTGTGAAGCATAGAAGCCAAGCTTCCAAGAGGAGACAACTCAAGAACAAGGTACATTCCACCTTCAACACCATAACCGATCATTTTTGCTGTATTGGGATGATTCACATGCCCCATTATCCCAAGCTCGGTAAGAAAGTCCCCGATTCTTTCCTCCATCGCCCCTTTTGTCAAACGTTTGATAGCAACAAGCTGGCCTCCACGCAGACGGCCTCTATACACCTCGGCGTACCCACCCTTCCCAATCAAATAACCTTGTCATAACAACGAAACTATCAACAAATGAACACCTTAATCTCCTTCTAACAAAGAAAGAATCATTACATGGAGCTAACCTTGTGAAAAGTTGCTTGTGGCTGTTTGAAGTTCGTGGAAACTAAAGTTCTTCCATTGAGGTTTGAAATAGTTCAGATTAGGATCCAAGAGGGCTTCCTCCCTCATACTACTGCTAAATCTTCTTGAAAATTTAAGGGGATGCAATGTGGCTAATTGTCTTTTCGATTTAAACCTCAATAACTGGAAAAATTCAGCCCATTTTGAGGCTGGTTTGGGGGGTTGTGATTCTGATGTGCTTGCTTTTGATGATTCTGTTTGAGATTCTTCTGAGAATCTCAAGAAATCCTCAAGAACTGTATCAGGGGAATAAACATTTGCTTTCTCTTTCTCCTTCTCCATTCTTTAAAATCACAGTTCTACTACAGAGATATATCACACTGAATTTCAGAAAAAGTAGCAATATATGCAGAATTCCACAAGTATAATCCCTAATGGCATGAAAACTAATTCAAAATTGTTAAATTCTATCATTCACAAATTATGATCATCCGCAACAATTTTTGACACGAACCCAAGTTGATGTGCATACACGACGCCTGGATGAAAGGCAATATTCATAGTGAAAAGTGTATGAGTTTTAGCAAAATATGATGCAAACAGAGAATAGATTTTGAAAATCAGAAAGTTGCCATTTTTGCCTCTGCTAATTACTCAGAAAGAATCAAATTTGATCAACACTTTTAGAACCTAAAAACACACTAATTGAGACAGTAAGAACGCAGGAAATTATACATACCATATACAGAACCTGACAAGTTTTTGGGGTTTTGTTGAGTAATCTCAGACAACAAACAGAGATGCAAACTTCATAACTCAACGACAGAGACTTGATTGAGATTTTTCCAGAAACAGGGGATGTGGGCAAAATCAAATCTTGAAATTTCTGGGTTTTTTGCAGTACCTTTTTCTTGGACAAAAACACAATTCTTTCTTCAATTTTTTTTGTTGATGATGATTTTGGTGGTAAGTGTGCATGAAGGAAGGAAGAGGGGTGATGATTATGTAATGTTATTCTTCGAAGACAAGCAGCTGTGCTTGCCCCACCTCTACCCACCAAGATTGATATTTTATTTTTAAATAAGTGAGGGAAAACAAAATAGAAATCCTAGGATAATGATTTGTTTTGTGTTTATCTTTACCGATGGCTAAGCATTTCCGTTAGGCACTGGGATGTCACGTGCTTATATTTCTGCTGCTTTTCGGTTTTTTGGGAACTCTGTCTCTCTATCGGTCAGCATTATCTATAATTAATGTAATTTAAGTTTATTTAAAAAATATTCTATTATTAATAAAAAATTACGTTTTGTTAAATTGTAAAAAATGAGAATTTTCAGTTATAACACAAATAAATTTTAAAAAATATATTTAAATTATAAAATTAATTTGCTCTCATTTTTATGATTTATAAATAATTTATTTCTTTTTTATGGACTAACTAATTATGAAGATAGGAAAATATAATATATTATTGAGATTTTTATTTACTTGTTAGGATTTTATATGATTTTTAGTATTTTTAATTGATTTATTTAGATTTATTAGGATTTCGTTTAATATTATAAATATGTATCTCAACTCTCAAGCTTATTGTAAGGAGAGTTAATTTGACATTTGTTTATGTTGAAACTAATTTACGTATATTTTTAACGAATGTAGTTTATATCTTTATTGAAAATATTTATAATCTTCATATTTTTAAGGCATGTTATTTGGTAAAAATAATTTATTCCCTAAAAAATGTAAGATATATTCTTTTGTAAGTGTGAATTATTTTATTTTTTTTTGTAAAAAAAGAGTTGTGACGTTTATATAAGAAAAATGTGAAAATTATTTTGGAACAGAGGTGTTGGGGGAGTTATGTGAATGCCCAAATCTATTCGATTTATACACTAAATATAAAATTTAAGTACACAATTAATTTCATGATTTAAATAGTTAAAGAAACCCAACAATAAGGTTTGCATGCAAAACATTATGAACATATAAAATTACATAAATTCCTACACAATCGGAATAGAAGGACATTAAGTAATTTATACCTCTAGATGAAAAATTCTTGAGATGCTCGCTTTCAGTGCGCACGATCAATTTGTCAACCCAAAAAGTCTTTTCAAGTATTCTCTTGCTCTTGTCGTACACTCGATGGGAGGCCACATGAACAATTACAACACAAGAAAAATAATTTTATTTTATTCCCTATCACCCTAGTGGCCAAAAAATTAAGGCCAAAATTGTGTATGAAATGAGTTCTCTTACACGAGGATTCTAGATCAATCCTATTTCCACAAGAAAATCATGAATATATTGAAAATTAAATATTTATTATTTTTTAATAAAACAACTTATACTCTTTAAATAATTTCATGTATGAATTAATATGACTCTATACAGTCATATTTAAAATAATTAGAATTTATATTATAATTAGAATTAATATTGTTTAATACGTTTGTGGTTTGTTGATAATATTTAATATGAAAAAAAGTACAAAATGATTCAACAAATTCGCACAAATATCAAATTGATTTATGTGCCAAAAAAAAAAAAAACACTTCCGTGCAAACATAAAAAACACTTTCGTACAAATTTTTATGAACCAATTTATAAATATAGTGATTTTTTTGTACCAATATGTAAAGCACTCATTTAATATTAATTGGAATTTTGTACATATGGTTAACGGTTCATTTGTATTTTGTCTTTTTAGATTTCTTAATTCGAATGAGGGGTTTATGCCGCCATAAAAAAAATTAATTAATTATGTGTTGAATTCGAATAGGGTGTTCGAGAGGTGAATTAGATTTATTATACCTTCATTCATATTCTTCAATATTAATTAAATACTACAATTAATAAAAGTTTAGTGGTTGGCGATGGAAAGTCTAAAGTCACATGTACATCAAGTAAGTTGTACAATTTAAATATATAAAGTTAATTTCATTTGAAAGTTATGGCAAATAAAATTAAACAGTTCTGGTATTCAACAATAACTATTCAATGAAACAATTTTAAAGATGTATTTACAAGTATAAAAACTGTACTCAATCCGTCTCACTGTAAGTTGCTTATTTTGTCATTTTCGTCTGTTTTACTATATATTATTCATTTGTTTTTTTACCTTTTTAAGAAACTACTATTCATTTTTTTTATTATTTTTAATACTTTTTATATTATTCTTATTACTTTTTTCATCATATCACATGTACTATAATAATATTTTTATACACTTCTTAATACTCGTGTCCAAAAGATATGAGCGACTTATAAGAGGACAGATGGAATAATTATTATTAATTTGATAAGATAAAGGGTTAAAATAACAATTTTTTATTACTTTTGTAAATAATTTTGTATTATATATATTTTTTAAAATAAAATAATAATTGGATTTAACATGCTAAACCAGTGGGCATTGATATATACAAAGTCAAAAGTTATTTTCTAAATCCACCCATATATCGCCGAATTTCACTTAATTATTGAATTTCAATTTATTTGTATTGAATTATATAGACTAAATAATTTTATTTATAAATTATTAAACTGTTTTAGGATAATTCATAAATATCAAGAAAGAAGAACACATCATTT
>JAPKLY010000058.1:1575369-1614603 GCA_026898435.1 Prunella vulgaris | reverse complement strand
AAAAAACTCATATTTTATATATTTGAGTGATTCTGCTGTGGAACCGGGTGCATGGTATGCAGCCTTAATTCAAATATTAATATCTCTAATTCCCATCCAATTTCTCTTCAGCCACCCCAACGTCGCTCATTAAGTGTGTGGTGTTGTATACAATTAAGATAGCAGGCATTGATAAAGCTCCTCGCCTGAAATCCATGGCTGCACATTCAAAGCCCACTACTCTGTTTCCCCCTAGCAATTGTCGCTCGAAGGAAGAGAGGGAAAGGCCGCACCGTCTGATGTAATTTGATTTGCAATCTAATGAGAGAAACTGTAATTTGACATTTGTTTGAAATTATGATTAGTGTACTCTGTTGTTTATGCTTCCTCTTCTAACTGCTTTGAAATTTTGGGTGCATGCTTGGAGAAATAATACACTACAACAGAATTCATAAATTATATAACAAATACCCGAAAACCAAATAAAAATACCCAAATGCCAAATAAAAATACCCAAAGACCAAATAAAAATACCCAAAGTCCAAATAAAAACACCCAAAGATTAAACAAGAAATTTCACTGAAAATGAATTATACACCAAAAAAAGCAAAGAAACACCCAATGAATAATAAATCAATACTTCAATATCAAAAATAAAAGTACTTGGTATGCATCAAAATACTTGTTCATTAATGATTGAATTATATATATATATATATATATATAACATCAACAAGGAAGAATAATTGTACCTAGTATGCATCAAAAGCTGATTCAATAAGAAAAAGTGGCGTCTGGATGTCTTCGACAAAATATTCTGGGAAGATGCATTGACAAATTGATTAATTGTTAGCATTTTTAATCTGATTTAAATTATATAAGATATTAATAAAGATCTAATAAAGTTTTTAAAAATAAAATATTTTAAATTATTGAATTAATACAATTAAATAATAAATTATTTATAAAAAAACAACAGAATTCATAAATTATATAACAAATACCCGAAGATCAAATAAAAATGTCTGAAGACTAAATAAAAATACTCAAAGACCAAATAATAAAGTTTTTAAAAATAAAATATTTTAAGTTGTATAAAAAATAAATTGAAAAATGCTGAAGGTTTTTTCTTTGATGCAAGAATTCCGAAGTTGTCAACCAAATGGAGTAGGAGGAATCACAGTATAACAGAAAAATTAAACCAAGTATGACCAAATCCCTTCAACAATTTTCTTTAAAAAAAAAAAATCACCACCGAAAAACAAGTGTTATAAACATAATAACAATTTATTTTTCAAATGTCTTTATCTTTGTGAAGAAAATAACAAATTGATGGGCTGCTTGGACTCATTTTCAGGAAAAATAGATTTTTTCTCCAGAATCTTAGGAAAATTAGTTGCGAAAGCAAAAACAAGGAACATATTTATAATACCCAAGTAATAACTTATAATATCCAAAGAACAAGTTTGGAATACCCGAAGAACAATTTAATTATACCCGAAGAACAACTCCTTAATACCCCAAGAACAATTTTCTATAATACCCCAAGAACAACTTATTATATCAAAAAACACATAGTGCGGCGTGTAGTATGTGTTTCTAGAAAAATCAAATTAAATTTAAAATTAAACTAAAATTAAGGTGCATACTATAGAACCTGGTGCATACTAGAATTTGTGTATATATTTTGCGTGTTCTATATATATATTGAGGAGATTAATTTTATCACGATAGTGAGAGTGTGTATGGAAAATTTTATAAATTATTACTCCCCTACTTTCGAATCAATTTGCACTTCATTTAATTTAAATTATCCTAAATTTATTTACATAAAATTAACTATATTAATTTATGGGTAAACTATATATAATTATTTCATTTAAAAAATATACTCCCTCAGTCTCATTATAAGTTATTCATTTTGTTATTTTTTCCATCCCATTATATGTTGTTCACTTGTTTTATTACCTCTTTAAGAAACTAGTATTCACTTCTTTATCATTATTTTCAATATTTTTTTACACGATTTTTCATTATTTTTTTATTTTTCTCCATCACATCACATTTAGTGCATATTTGCAATCTCTAATAGAATTGAAAAAGTGATATTAAGTAATTTTAGTAGTAAAATAAAAAATAAGGAGTGTTTTAAACTCAAGTGATTTTAAAAAATAATTAAAAAAATATGTTTGCAAAAGAAATATTTCTAAAAAAGGTATTGAGTATTATTTTCTTGGAGAATATGTAGAAGTGTTTAAGTGGAAGCTAGAAGTTAAAAATTATTGTTTGACTAAAAGTGGTAATAAACACTTATAATAATAATTAAAAACATATTTTAAGTATTTTTTTTAAATAATTATTTTTACTTTTTCTTTAGAGTTTACAAACATGCACTTATTATATTAATATTTTTATACTCTTCTTAATATTAGTGCCCAAAAATTATTTGCAACTTATAAAAAGACTGATGGAAGTATTTTTCTAAACAATATATATTATCATTGGTGCAAATTCATTTGAAATGAAGGAAGTGTAATTTGTTCGCTAGAAAAAATTGACGGTCTTATAAAATATTAAATTAATTTTGAAACATATAAGAATCTGATTTCATAGCAGCAGAAAATGATGAAATATTTTATTAATCTAGAAATATATTTTTAACATAATTACTTTTCTTTTTCATAAATAATTAATACAACACTATAAATAAATAACTACATTATTATTATTATAAAAGTTATCTCACGATTATTTTTCTTTTATAAAATTCTCCATACACATTCTCGTTGTCATGATAAAATTAGTCTTCGCAATAAAATGACCATAATGCCCTCTTTTATTAACTTTACCAAGCCATGAATATAATATAGGGACAAAAAGAAATCTATCCATTTTTATAAAAATAAAAGTTTTTTATCCATTCTTTTAAAAAAAAAATGTTTTTTATCCACTCCTCCTAAAAAAAAGTTTTCTACCCAAGTGGTCCACCCTCTTACCTCTTACCCCATTTACATTTCTCTATCCTACTCCACTCTTTTAATTTTTTATTCAATCATAAATTAATAAATTAGTTAAAAATTAATAATTTTTAATCCAATCATAAATTAATAAAAAAATTATTTATATTAATAAAGTACAATACTTTTTAAATCAATTATTATAAGTTGTGCTAAATACTTATAAATTTTCTCATTAATTAATAAATAGTAAATAATTAGAACTAATATAAAAAATATAAAATTAATTCGAATAGGGAATATTTAATTTATGTATTGAGTTGAGTTGAGTTGGGTTGGAGGGGGTGGGGTGGGATGAGATGGGGAGGACGTACATGGGTATAAAATTTTTTATTTTTGGGTGATGGGTAAAAAACTTTTTTTCTTATAAAAGTGGGTATTTTTACCCATTTCCACTATAATATATATATATGTACAACCACTACTCAATTAATACAGTAAACTCAAAACCCACCTGCAAAGACTGACTCTCACTTCCCACGCCTACGCGCTCCCTACGCACACGTCACCAGTCGGGTTTTCAACTACCGATTGGTTTTAAAATCATAAACTAAACAAACATATTCCTATTTTAATAAACCAATTTCAAAATATCATTAAATAAATAAATTTACCGAGATATAGTAAAGCAATAAAATAATGAATTATAGTAAAATATTTGGAGGTAATAATTTAAAAGAATTGAAGTATTTTTCTTTTCGAAATTTTTAGATATGAAAAAACAAGTGGGGCAAACTTGTGGGAAAATAATTAAGAAAAGGAGAAAGTATGTACTTTTAAGTTTTAACCAATAAAAGAACAAAGTGAAAATCTAATCAAAGCGTAATCTGAAATCGAATAGTGACACGCATGTTGAATTAACAATCTTAAACAGGAAACTTGCAAAGCTCACAGAATTACATCATAATTAATTACCAAAGAATAATAATTTCCAATAACCACCTTCTCACAAAGTGTTTCTATCATCTGTCTTGTGACAAAACAAATTAATAGTAATAAATTGTAAGATCTAAAACCTCTACTATGGAGAAAGATGTAAGAGGGATGATCATAATGAAATAATTAAGGATTTTAGGCATTTAAGAAACACAAGCTTCATCTCCCCTTAAGGGCTGCAAACCTGGCTGCAAGATCATCATAATTCGGTAGCTTTGGATGCACGTGGGGGGCATGGTTATCTTCCTGGAACGTGTTGGAACGAGCAAGAACCTTGTTCAATTCTGGTGAATCAGCTTGCTGGGGAGGTAGAGAGCGTGATCTAGGGGGGCCAATCCTGCTTGGATCGAGAGATGATTCTTCACCTTCTCTAGACTTTTTCCTCAAATTTCCTGCATCAAAATTCGATGGTTTCTTGCTGTAATGAATTAGCAGTTTATCGATCATCCTTTCCTCATCATCTCTAACATGGTGCCCATCATCAAACAGTATCTGCAACCCCTTTCTAGAATGTTCCTTTCTCCTACTACTACTTGAGCTCCTTTTCACATCTTCAACAGCATCGACAACGTTATAGCTTGGTGATGGTTTATGGTGTTTCCTTCGAAGTGATCGCGGTTTTGGCAAGGGGAACTTATCATTTGGATAATCGAGCTCTTTCTCATGCCCAGAATCGGTAAAATGTACATCTACACCATGCTTAGAATCTTTGCTGATTTTGTGTTTGTCTTCTTCGGGCCTAACATATGGAGGACGAGAGATATTCTGATCCGATTTGATATAAGGTGGGGGGAGGGCATAAGAGGAGTTTTTCAACCTATCAGAACCTTCATCCACTCCCTTCTTTGTTGAACTCAGTGAATTATCTTGATTCGAAGAGTTATAAGGAGAAATGGTGCTTCTGTTTTTTACCAAATTAGCCTTTTCGCGAGATAATCCTTCTGTGCTTTCTCTTATCCTGGGACTATGGACACCATTACTGTGTTTCATATGAACATTGTTATCCTGAACTTTCCCATTGGATGAAATGTTTGATCTTCCAATATTCAGATCCGCATCAGCTCTCTCAACAGGGTATGAATGCTTACTTTCAGAGAGCACGTGCCTTCCACGATATAAAAGGTAATCATCACCTTGGGAACTACTTCCTCCACTTTTCAAGGACTTCTCTCTGTACTCAATTGCTTCTTTCCTTCTGGAAATATGATTATCCCCTTCATCTCTCTTGTGGATATTATTATCCTGAACTTTCCCATAGGATGAAATGTTTGATTTTCCAAAGTATAAAAGATCATCATCGCCTTGGGAATGACTTCCTCCATTCTTCAAGAGTGACTTCTCTCTGTTGGCAATTGCTTCTTTCCTTCTGGAACTATGATTATCCCCTTCATCTCTCTTCTGAATATTATTATCCTGAACTTTCCCATGCGATGAAATGTTTGATTTTCCAAAGTATAAAAGATCATCATCACCTTGGGAATTACTTCCTCCATTCTTCAAGAGTGACTTCTCTCGGTAGTCAATTGCTTCTTTCCTTCTGGAAATATGATTATCTCCATCTCTCTTCTGAATATTACTTCCTCCATAGCTGCGTGCTCTGCTTTTCTCGACTAGAGGCCCTTGCCTTTGTTTCACTATGTCCACTCTTTGTTCATCTACCTGGCAACCATGTGAATTGTGACTTAGACAACAAACATGAGGCCAGTAATGCATGAGTTATAATGCCCTTCAATAGTTAGAGATGCAATCACCCAAAAGTTCGGCCTTCTTAGAATTTATAAAATAAAAATAATACCTTGGGGTTTGTCTTATTTACAAATTGCACATACCATCTCACATTGCCAAAATATGTTCATATTGCCCCAGCAAAGATGGAATCCTTCCAAGTGAGGCTCAATTGTAAATTGGTGATAAAATCAAGAGATGTTTAATTTACAAAATGAAACAGGTAATTTTCTGTAAATAGGTCAACCATCAAGTTAATTTTGAAATCTATCGATGTAAGAATCGAGTTTTAAATTCTAATTGATGTGGCTGAATCCTGTAGCAAGATTCTTAAACTTCCCACAAGTCTCTGTCCATGGGCTACTAACTAGATGTGCTTGGTTGGAACCAGAAAACGGTCTTATGTTTTCAAAAGTCCAAATGAACATATCCATCCAAATTTGGAAGAGAAAGTCCTATATATTATATACTCCAGTATACTTTTACAAGAGAAAGAGGCAACAATTCTTAAAAAAACATTCATTAAAAAAAATTAAAAGCAAAATATGATTTAAATAGCGAGAAAATGTGCAAAGAGTGTGTCTAGGATGACAAAAGACTCAAACTTGTTTTTCTCCTTTCAAATGTTCAACTTTCTTTGATTTTTTTCAGATTGGGGCGTGGAAGAAAGGCATAAATGTTAGTGTTCTATGTTCTTCAAGTTATTTTTCTTATCTGAGGAACATTATAAATGATTAAAGAAATTTACCTGTGGAACTATTGCAGGAGTTGCCATTCTCCTTTCGAACCCTTTGGAATCCCACCTTATTGAGAACTCTGAAGCTATATCTTGCAATACCTGGAATCTCTTTTCTTTTGGAGGCGGCCTCGACGACAGTTTATCAATCAGCTAGCAATCAGGAACCAAGTAGGTTGTAGGTTAAATAAGTTGGTAAGATTGCTACAACCCATTCCACAAACTATAGGGGCATTACCTTCTGATTAACAAAAGCTTCTATACCACTTCCATATCTTTGTTGAAATATATCTCTGAGCTCTCTAAGTTCAGGCAGATCGGAGAACCTTGCAGCAGCATACATTAACGATGCAACAGCTTCCCTACATTCTTCAGGGCATTCCCTGTAAGAAAGTGCAAATTGACAGGTAAAAAGATAAATACGGCGCTCCAGTTATACATCACATGGTTTCTAATCCTATAGTCATAATATAAATGCCTGAAAACTGCGAGCATGAACTTCTACTTTTCATAGTTCCATAAAATTATAATACATCTTACCATACCTTTTGCATGAAAACCTAGTTAATATACTTTCAAATCTGAAATGCTGAAAACATGAAAATGAGTTTGAAAATGGAAGCAGAAAGACAGTTAGAATGTAAAGAATTCTTTAATTGTACACTGTACGAATTGCATTATCATGTTTCTCATATCAATAACACTGTATATATATATATATAAGTAATTCTGGCGTGAAGCAGAATAATTAATATGAATTCTTCTGTGTACATAGGAAATTGGGTTCAATACAACTTTCTTAATAAAAGTATTTGAAAGTTTAAAATAGGAGTGCTTGACTTTTTGTATATTAACATATTAACGAATGAATTAAGTGAAAACAAAGAGTATTTTCAAATTGATGCCAAAAGGAGATCAAATGTCTTGGAATCATTTCAGACTGATATTTTACACCTTCCATGGATGACAAGACGTTTCATCACTTTTGCTAATGATAATCCTTAATAAGGTTTGTTTACTTAATGCATTAGAAGTCTCAAGAATTGAACATGTTCCAACCTCATAAAGAAAAGAGCTAAAAATCTACTAGACAAGAAACTTGATGTCATAGAGTCCAAATGTACAGGTGAAACTATGATAGATATAATGGATCAAATGAATAACCACACATTTTTGCGAGATATTTGTTACAAAAGTTGTTTCAGGGGAAGCATGATGGTAAAACTCTTATGAGTTATGGGAGTGAAACAATAGGCATTTTCATGCAAGATAATATATTGATAGGTATAGTGGGGAACAATGTAGTCAAAAGCCTTGGGAAAAGCCATAAAATAGACTGACACAAATAATAACCCACTGACTTTTGTCACACTAAACTCATTTTCAGTTTCAGTAGAATAAGGTAGAAAATTTCCCAGGAAGTCAAAGAGGATAAATGAAATTAGTGACAGTGACAGCTGAAAACTCTGAAGCATCTGCAAAAGCCTTCATAATAAAATGTTACTGAAAAAATAAAACAATTTGCAAGTATGGTTTCTTGGGAAAAATTGGACAGCATATGCATGGTTTTCCAGAAGAAATTTTCCAGTGTCAATTGATTTTACACTCAAGATCTTTTAGAGCAATTTAAGCAAATAATAAATTGACACCAAAAGATAAACAATTTACCATAACAAATTGATGGTTATTCCAGAAGAAATTTTCCAGTGTCAATTGATTTTACACTCAAGATCTTTTAGAGCAATTTTAAAATGGATGCATCAGCATCACGTAAGCTTTAACATTCAAGACCATGCAACACTAGCATCTTGATGTTTCAAATCAGTACAAAAAAAGAAATGTATAAATTTAAATTAGACTGGCATAAACAAGGAAGATGCAAAACAATTAATTCACAAAATATATGAACCATGGGCTGAAAGCAATGCTCAGCAGAAATAAAGTTCTAGTTAGGCACAGAATATGCTTTCACACATGTACACCACCAGCAAGAACTAAGAGATGAAATGAGCTGCTTTAGACATGTGATTGGATCATACCCTTGTTTCTGCATACTTGAAAGTTGTTTTCCTATATACTCACACGACTGCTCAACAAAGTCATACGACCAAAGGAGATTCATTCCAGCAAGAAATTCTTCAGTCTGTTTCACATGTTAAAATACAGAGATCAAGTGAAGCAGCAATATAGGGCATAAGATGTAAGCCGTAAATAGATAAAGCCAACAGTAACAAATATAACATGAAATCAAAACTGCCTTATTTCCATATTGAGTGTGGTTTACATTTTTCCAACTCCAATTAAGTTACATACTTCAAGAAAATCAAAAGGCAATGAGGCACTTAAACCAATGCACTGATTCATGTTCAGATGTACGAGAAAAGAGTTCCAGTGCAAGATATTAGTAGCGTTAAAGTGTGCAACTATCAGGCTTTAGTGTGTATCGCTTAACCGTAGTTGTAATTTCTTAAGGGCACAAGGCACACCACTTGTTCATTTTCACTAAATATCATCTGTATATTACTATAACATATTTGACACATATTGTTCTACAAAACAAAGTTAGATACCACGAAGGAATACCAAAATGTCAACCGATGAAAAATAGGAAATAATGTAAACATGAAATGAACATTAAAGATTAACAGGAAATTTGTATCATCATATTTACAAATAACATAGGATATGGTGTCACTAGGATAAGGAGATTCATTCACAGAGTGAATGGTCAAGGCAAAACATAAGGCATAAACTTTATGTGAAGAACATAAGAGACATCATTGCAGAATTACATTAAACTGTATAGTTTTTCAATGCAACTTCTTGGGCGTGGTATTGCTTTGAGTCAATGACATGTAAATTTTCATCCCAATCCATAACCCTCAAACTGTGGAAAACCAAGATGAATATTCTTCAGGATAATAATAGTGATGCCTATAGCTAGGGATTAGTTTTATTTCATTTTGTAATTGTTAGGAATATATGTTAGGGAGCTGTAACTTAACCCAAAACTATGGTGAAAGGTCAAGAATTGACTCCCACTTATATAACCTTCCACATTTTCACATGGAATCAATGTGGGATATTGTAACAATATAGTCCGCCCTTCAAACCAGACGTCCATGGATAGCACACTTCGGGTGGCAACCCATATAAGGCCCACTTCCCAACTGGAAACACCCCTTGGGCCCACATCTGGTATGGAAACCCTTGGGCCCACCATCGAGTAGCACATTTCCACAGCCCACCTGGATCCGGTAGGTTGGACCAATTGCTAGGACAATGGGCCAAGGAGCCCCTACGTAACCCAAGATCATGGTCAAAGGTTGGGGATTATCTCCAACTTATATACCCTTCCACATTTTCATGTGGAACTAATGTGGGATATCATAACAATAACTCATCTTATTATCCTAGAAGTTAGTGATCAATCCTGTCCAGATTTAAGGTTTAATTGCAAGGATTTCATATTAAAAGACAACTATAGGCCTCATGTCCAGGCTAAAAATAAAAGGATAGAAATTTGAAGCAGATTCAGTGTTACTGTAATGTATTATGCAAGGTTCAGCATACATACTAAACCTTTATTCTTCACGGCTGTTATATTTGTCAAAAATCAGTTTGATTTTCACTTAGCATAACTTCAATTGATCGCTTATCAAGAATTCTTGTTTTTCTATTGACAACTTTATTTCATTCTTTCTTAACAAGAAAACTCTGAATTATGAACAATTTAGCAATACAGAAAAGGAAATTAAAAAATAAAAATAAAAAACAGTGACGAAAGTGATACTCAAAAACTTTAATTCAGCTTACTGGGAAGTGAGAACCCAGTCATATTTCCATCCATCCTAGACTTATTAGTAAGCAAATTTGAATGGAATATGCATAAGCAAAAATATAAATCCGTAAAACGCCGAAACAGGGCACAAATCAGCTGAAAAAAGAAACAGAAACCAAAAAAGGAGTGAAATGGGGTACCCTTCCATAAGCGTTAATATCAAGGCCATTTGAGAGCAGCTTCGCCAGATCTTCATTCAAAAACCTCTGCTTAGCCTCCGCTCTCCGCCGCACCACATCGATCCTCGACCGAGTCGTTTTCATCAGCGATTTGCTGCCAAAACGCAGAGACAAAACATCAATTAAACTTGGAAGAACGCTGCACACGATAAGAAGAAACGCTTAACGAGATCGCACCATTTCGCGCTGAACCCACGGCCCAATATTCCGTCGAGCATTTCGAATGCGTGGCTTGTTTCCGTTGGAAGCAAAACGCCTTAATTTTGAAACTTAAAAGTACAGCGTTTTGAGTGAAGAATACCAGCTGTGAGAGAGAGAGAGAGAGAGAAGATCAGGAAAATGGGTCCGCCATTACCACTAAGCATTAAATTTAAATTTAGCTCGTAATACCGGCGATGTGCGAATTTATACGTCTCGATTGATTTTATTTTTTACAGTTTGCAAAATTACAAATTTTAAAATATTATTTTTAAATTTATACAATATAAAAAATTATTATTTAATTTTAAATTATTTTTTTAAAGGTGAATTTACTAATTTACAAAAAGTTACTATAATCACTTCAGCTATTTTATTTCATTTTTAACATAAATTTTGTTTTTTTAGCAATAGATGGGTGTGAGTGGAGCTGCTGTTACGTTTTTTTGAAATAATTTTACGCAGTAGTGGGATCGTGCGAGATCCGTTGTATAAATTAATAAATATAATTAAATTACGTGTAATTTTATCGCTATTATCTAATTATCCATTAAACAATACAATTAATTTTAATTTAATGACGTTACAACTGACAAGTATCTCAACGAGAAAATTCCTCTGGCGCTGACCTGTCAACTATCCCGGATTTGCAGTTTTTTTCTTTCGGCAGTATTTATTTAATTAATATCATGATAAGTTTATTTTCCTTTTTTACGAGGAATATTATTATGAGCTTTGATTTACTTTTAATTTCGTGATATCAATATACGTTAAAGTCAATGCAAAAGTAAAAATGGTTTATCCATAAATTTTATATTTAAGAATATGGATTGTATTATTAAAATGTATTTTCTTTATTTCATAACTAGTGATATATTTGCCTAAAAAATCTATCTCACATTAATATTATATTCTTTAAAATAGAGATATATCTCTTTAATTTATATTTATGGTGGATTTTTCTAAAAATATCATAAAACAGTATCGGATTCATACTTCCACTTAAAAAGGGATGTGATACTTGAATCCTTGTATTCGATTTTCCATATGACGAACATGGCCGCCACTTGATGAATCCAAGTAACAAATTCTCAAATTTTTGCATGAATTCAATATTTTAGATATTTAATATGGTATTTCAATTGTATTATTGTATTTTACTATCTCATATATTTTAAGTTGGCAATATGAAATTTCTTTTAGATCAAATTTACTATTATGATTTATGCATTGGATTAATGGAACGTGAATGAATGTTTTCTAACTTAATTATATAAAATTACTATATATGCTTAAGTGTTGGACGAGAGAAAATATAAATTACATATGATAAATTACAAAAAAAATGTCATTTATAATAGTATAATTGCATATAGGATCATCAAAAAACTCATGTTACAAAAAGGGTCAAAAATTGACCCCGCCCCACCTTCACCTCACCCCTGTCAGACACATCACACGTGTCTGATTATATTTTAAAATAGTCCCTCTCACAAAACCATTTCTTTCTTCCTCTTTCTCTCTGTCTAACCTTCCGTCTCTATTTCCCTACTCATCTCACTGTCACTAGGGGTGTGCAAAATTCGGTTATTTATCGATAATCGAACTGAAATATAAATTAAGTTCGGTTATCGATATATTTAGTTAGTCTTTTTTAAGGATTTCGGTATTCAGTTCGGTTCGATTATTTGTCGTAATTATTTCGGTTAATCGTCCAAAACCAAATATAATATGAGTAGGTCTCTTGTGAACTCGAGTTCATATGAACTCGTATCACTGTTATGAGTAATCACTATCACTGATATTCATATATACTTTCACTGTTATAAAAAATATACTTGATTTTTTAATAGTGGTAGTGTACATGCATAACAGTGATAGTGTATACACGTAACATTGTCAATTGATAAACCAAGTTCATTGTGAACTCGGGTTCATACAAATTTTTTGTGGTTTAGTATATATTTAATAAATAATATTTTATTACTTTAAATTCTAACCCTAAGTAGTTGAAAATAAAGCTTACAGTATAAGCCAATTCTAGAGCCATTATTCCAGTACCAAATAATTATCCATTCTGCACTCTCAAATCTCAATTTCTTATTTCTCCATATATTTTTTATTATTTCATAAATTGCCCAATAAATTTTGTTTCATTTCATTTTTTACTGAAATCGAACCAAAATTTCAGTTTCAGGTATGTTTGGTTTTAGGTAGATCCGGTTCGATTTCGATTATTTATATCTAAAATTCAGTTCGGTTCGATTTTTGCTAATTCTATTTGGTTCGATTATTGAACCGATTGATGCACACCCCTAACAGCCACCGCCCAGCCTTTTCACTGTGTGTTCTTCGTGTGCTCCGTCGTCCCGCTCACCATAGAGCCAGGCTCCCCTACTGCCCAACCCATTGCGACGTTGTCCCCTTCCACCCCTCACTCTCACTTTGCAAGCGCGCTACCACCATGCCCGCCCCATTTTTATATCGGCGGCTCTCTCGATCGGTGCCTCGATTCCGCCATGGTCTTCCTTTCTCAAGCGGCGCCTCCCTCCCTTCGCCAAGCCCCGCTGCTATTGATTGAAGAAGTTTGTCGCCGTTGTCGGACCAGATCAACGTCGTTTACATGTTTCAATTTTTATTAGTTTTTTGCAGGTTTTGATTTTTGGAAGAGAGCCACCGGTGTCCACCTCAACTTACCACTGGCTTTGATTTTTATTTTTTATTTTTTTTGCAGGTTTTGATTTTTTGCAGATTTTGATTTTTGAATGGCGATTTTTTTATTAGAAAAAAATGTCGTTTGGTGGGTTGATATGCAAAAAAAAAAAAATTTGTTATTCAAAATTGATATGCAGAAAAATTATTTATATGCAAAATCAAAAAAATTGTATTTATGAATATAATTATTGAATTAAAAATTTAAGACCAGAAAAATTGAAAATATAAATTCTAAAATAATAAGATTAATAAAATAATAATAATTTTAAAAAAATATAATCTGTGAATAATATATAATAAAATAATAAAATAATACTCCATCAATCCCACTATATATTTCTCATTTGTTTTTTTGTTTTTTATTTAAACTACTATTCATTTTTTTATTATTTTCAATATTTTTTTACATTGTTTCCATTATTTTTTTACTTTTTCATCACATTACTTATACTTTTTCACATATGTCTTAATCCGTGAAGCCAAAAGTAACGACAATCATATATCGGGACGGAGAGAGTATAAAATTGAATTCTGAAAAAAATTAACAAAAACAAAATTGAATTCAAATTAAAAAGTTACCGCTGTGTGATATGTCTCATTATATGTACCAAAATTAATAGTGGGATCCACTTTTTGACCCTTCTTATAATATAGAGTTTTTTGTGTTTCTTTTGACAAATAGTGTATTAAAAGTAGTCATATTTTATAATTATTCCGTATAAATAAATAGATGTTTCCTTAAAGAATTGCACCTTAGAAATTTTTTAATATTTCCGAATCCATGTCATGTCACGCCCACACTTGCGTCCCATTAAAAGTAATTTATGAGGCAGTTGTAAAATGTACATTTTAAAGCACTATTTTAAAATCGGTGCAAAAAAAAAAAGTCTATAATTTAACTCGTGTTTGCTCTATTATGCAAAAAAATTATACTAATTTAAAAATAGTGCTTTAAAAATATTCCAATTTAAAGTTATTTCTAATTTTATATAATAAATAATTCATGCATTAAAACTTGTTTCAAATAGTAAATGAAGCAATAAATGTGGAATAGAAGGAGTATTAAACATCTTCTCAAGTTAAATTAATAACTGTTCTAGGCTTCTAGCACAAATACTTTGAGTTTTGAGGTCCAACTCAAATCTATTAGGATAGCTTGGAAGACCCACCTCGCTGCACAGGGTCCTAAGCTCCGACCGAGCTCTAGGTAAGAACCTTACCAAGTGAGGTCATCAAGGTTGGACTTAGGAGACATTCGAGACACCAGCGAAGAGCTCGACCCCGTCTGAAAATTCCTTAGGAAAGATACCTCATAATGTCAATGGAATCAATCTATATTAAGAAAAAAGACCAAATTATCATAAATGGAGTACATACATGACATATCATATTATGTAGGAAAACTATACCCTATAAACAGGGTCTTAAATGAACAAAAAAATTATCACAACCTTAATCCTGAGACAAACAAACCTAACAAATTTCTTTTGCAATTACCTCTTGCATTTACCGCTTTCATCAAGCATTTATAATTCTTCATTTAAGGTTCTTAATTGAGCAATGCATGTCAAGAATATTTGTTATATTCTAATCATTGGTCGCATTCAATTCATCAGACTTTCACTATATGTATTAGAATACAATATATAACATGAGCCAAAAATTGAAAAAACGAGGACTAATACACTCCATGATATTTGTTAATTATGAAATAACTTTCCAATTGCTTTATAAATCACATTATTTTCACCTACCATCTCTGCAAAATTTGAGAAAAGATTGCACAGACTTTCAGCATTTGACACAATATCAAACACCTCATGTGATTTTAATATTATAAAAGATATATCATCACAACAATATTAAAATTTACAATGTGAACTAGCAAAAACTAAAAAAAAAAAAAATACAAAGAATTTTCATGAATATTCTTTATTTTAGTGCAACCGCTCTAAGTCACAAACTCTAAAACAAAAAAACTCCTCTTTGAAATACGAACCCTAGTTCCAGAATTTTTCACACACTAACAAAAGATGAATCGAGCCAAGACATAACTTTTTGCTTGTGAAATGAATACGTCTGAACAATATGTTGTTGAAATCGACATAATCTTTTCAAGTAAAATGACTCATATTTATTTTAGGTGTAGCACCACACATAAAAAGACACTGAGGATGGAGAACACTAATAAAGTGATGCAGAGGGTTTTTCAGTGTATGAATGAATATATATATATATATATATATATATATATCCTGTTTACAGGCCACACTCGAACCAATGTTAAATCGGATAATAATTGTCAATTGGCAAACCTGGACATTCTACTATTTAGGTTTGTTGAAATCAATTAGCACCAATTTTAATTGTCCATCGATCAAAGGAAAATGATTAATTTTTCAATCCAGATGATTGGTTTTTCGAATATCCATCAATTAAGGTTGATGACTCAACCACACATTCAACGAACAGATTTTGATGACAAAATTTATATAAAAATTTATAGTTACTTAAAATAAACTAAAAAATAAATAAATTGACGTAATGCCCTCCAGACTATTCTTGCGGGCGGTATATGGACTAATTTACTTATTTCTCTCTAATTCGCGGTAGCAATTTTCCTCCCGCCTATCTCCTTTCTAGTGTAATTGTTTTTTTTTTTTTTCTACCACATGCGATCCACTTATACAGTAATACATAAGCAACCGCCCTCTATTGCTTTAAGGTAATGCCTTCTTTATTTATTTTTTTTTATTTAAAATATAAATTTGCTCTTAATTTTGTAATATTACAAGAATAAACATAAAAACTCGTATGCAATATTGCACCATACCCGACCCGTGCAATATCTCCAAATAAAAATTCGCGGATCCAATAAAAGTTTTAAGGAAAATTCTCGCCACTTCCAGAATATATACCACATGAACATATTTGTGCTACTGTAAGACAAAATGTGTGCTACTACATCTTAAAAAGTTAATTTTTCGTACTTTTAAAGTAACTATAAGAATAATATGTATTTTACTATTTTTACAAGAACACATATGTGTTTCTTAATTTATTTTTCATTTTATTATTAATTTTATGTTGATAATATGTTGTTAATGTAATAATACCTTACATGTGTTATTATCTCGCCACTCCCAGGATGTATACCACATGAACATATGTGTGCTACTATAAGACAAAATGTGTGCTACTATAAGACAAAATGTGTGCTACTACATCTTAAAAAATTAATTTTATCGAAATCCTAGAATGTATACCAAATGAACATATGTGTGCTACTGTAAGACAAAATGTGTGCTACTACATCTTCAAAAATTAATTTTATCGAAATCCCAGAATGTATACCACATGAACATATGTGTGCTACTGTAAGACAAAATGTGTGCTACTACATCTTAAAAAATAATAATTTATATAAAAATCAATAAATATTTATGAAAATGAATATTTTTTCTTATAACAATACACATATTGATCTTACATTGTATTAACATGTTTGTTTTCTACAAAAACAAATGAATATGTGTAAAAAAACAACAACATTTGTTCTTACAGTAGTACACATTTGACCTTATAGTAGCATAAATTTACTCATACAGTATCACCAACTGGAAGCGAAAATCCTGAAAATGAAAATTGCCCAAATCCGACCCGACCCGTTCAAGATCCGCGAATTTTGTTATTTTGACCCTATTGACCCCGTGAGTTTTCAAAATTTTCTTTTTTTGACATATATTGCACCGTGCAATATTGCACGAGAGACCTACTCAAGAATAAATACATATTATTATAAGATAAAATGTGTTACTATCCAAATTAAATTTTATTTTACATATATTTATTTATTTTTATAAAATTATATTTTTATCCTTACAGTAACATGCATTTGCTCATATAGTAACACATATTTGCTCATATAGTAACATAAAATGATGAGCAAATGTATGTTACAATTAGAGCAAATTTATGTTACTATCATATAAAATATTATTCTTTTTACATATATTCATTTATTTTTATAAAATAAATATTTTTATATAACATTAAGAGTAAAATGTGTGTTATTATAAGAATAAATACTCCCTCCGTCCCGGAACTACTTTCATAGTAGTCCCGGGCACGCGAACCAAGGAAAAGTAAATATGTGAGTATAAAGTTAAATAATAAAATAAGAAAAAATGTATTTTGTTGACTTTTGTGAGAGAGAAAAGTTTCATTTTTAGGTGTGTGAAAGAAGAGTTGGGACGTCCAAATAAGGAAACTGTGAAAGTAGTTTTGGGACGGAGGGAGTATTAGTTTTTTACAAATATATTATTTATTTTTATAGAAATATTTATTTTTTCATATAATAACACATAAAACAGTAAAAATGTATTACAACATGATTCAATATAACTATAGATGATGAATAAATAAGAAACATATATTTATTCTTATAAAAACTTATTTTGTCCTTAAAGTAACACACATTTGCTCATATAGTAACACAAAATGAGGAGAAAATGTGTATTACAATTAAAGCAAATGTATGTTACTATCATATAAAATGTTATTTTTTTTACATATATTCATTTATTTTTATAGAATAAATATTTTTATATAATATAAAGAATAAATGTGAGTAACTATAAGAATAAATATTAGTTTATCACAAACATATTATTTATTTTTATAGAAATAATTACTTTTTTCATATAATTACACATATAAAATAGTAAAAGGTGTATTACTATATGGTTAAATATACCTAGATTTTAAGGGGTTGATGAATAAATAAGAAACACATATTTATTCTTATAAAACTCATGTTGTCCTTAAAGTAACACACATTTGCACATATATTAACACATATTTTCTCATATAGTAGCACATATTTTTTCATCTAGTAACACAAACTAGGGAGCAAATTTATGTTACAATTAGAGCAAATGTGTGTTACTGTAAAATCGAATATGTGTTACTATATTTAAAAATATTTATTCATTCTTAGCAAAATATATATTGTACTTATATAACATATATAAGATATTAAAAGATGTATTAGTATATTATCAACATAAATCAATAAAAAGAATAAAAAAAAATTATGTACCACATATTTTATTTTTGCAAAACTACACATTCCATTTACGGTTATTTTAAAAGTACAAAAAAATAAAATTTTAAGGTTTGGTAACACATATTTTGCTTTTTAGTAACACACTTTTGTTTATATAGTAATATAATTTAAGGGGGAATTTTTTAATTTTGTAACATAATATTACTTGAATTTTATTAAATTAATACCTATTTCAAATAAATAAAAATAATAATAAACTAAAAAAAAAAAAAAAGACATTGCAAGTCACCGGGAAAATTTTAGCATGCATATAGTATGCATATATATGGCCGCCGGGCGTTGGCTATTAAGTTGATAATGAGCGAAAAATATTGAGTAACATGTAAGGGCAGTGTTATCTTTTCATTTCTTTTTAATAAGATTTCTACAGTAGAAAAATTTCTACGTAAGTGTTACTTGATTTTAATTGGATTTTAATTTTGGATCACGCTCAATATTTTGGGCACTTACAATTAACAAACCCTCTGAATCCATGGTCTAAGTCCCTTCCTAGTTTTTCACTCTTCAAAACTTTATATATATTATAATCATCCACTCTGTAAGTAACACTATTTAAATTTTCAAGATTACGTGTGATTAATAGAGGTTCATTGCCAATTGAATATTTACTTAAATTAGTTCCAGCTTATTTAATTATTCTATCTCCAACAGACAATACACCAAAAAAAAATCATTGGCATATGAATCAAATAACTATAATGTATTTATTTTAGTAGTCATGCTTCACTTGAGACACGTGTGTACTTTACTAACTGAAGAAAACAATCATAATCAATTCATAATAGGCACAATTCGACAAGTTTGAGGTGTGTTCCTCTTACTCTCAAAAAGCTTCATCCCCACATTCTCTACAACAACATTCCTACAGAAACAAGTTCTTAGGGGGGGGGGGGGGAGGAGAGAGAATTCTTGCAAGTGCTCTCCACGACCAAAAAGACGGGAAAAAAAACAGAGGAAAAATTAGTGGGACCCATCAGGCCTTCACCCATGAGCAACCATTTTCCGCTTCCTTGGCAAGCATCTTCTGGCTAGGGATAGCTTGGACCTAGCAGTAACAACTTCATCCCCACTTTCCTCTTCACTATCCAACACAATCACAGCTTCAGCTATGTCTGAACCTTCAACTTCAACCACCTGCTTCAACTTATCACTTCTCTTCCCAACACAAACCTCATTGATCTGCTGCTGCTTATCACAGATCGCTTCATTTCTCAGCTTTATATCCGTTTTACGCCCCGTTTCATTGCGACACATGCCATATTCTGAAACTGAAGACACAGTTGCCACAGCAGATTGATCAGTTAGAACTGGAGCCAAGTTCTCCTTTTCACTCTCAGCATTTCTACTGTGGGAAGAAACTGAAACTTTTAGGGAGAGTTTATTTCTTGTGGCCTGTAATATACCAAGATTCCCTGTGTGTTTGGATAAATCAATATTAGCTTCTTTCAGGGGTCGAAATTCAATATGATTCTTCGAGTAATCATGAGTAGAGACAGTGCAGGTCCCCTTGTCTTCGTCTCTCTTATTGCCACTTGATCCAACAGACTCCAATGACAGCTTCCTATGCCCAGGAATGGATACAGAGGCACCTGATCCTTCCATTTTGGACTGTGGCAATGAGTTAATAGATGTGGAAAAGTGGATGTGCAATCCCAACATAATGCATCAAAATGTCCCTAAACTACCAACTTTTATATTGATAAGTTCTTAAACTATTTTTTATTTCTTTAAAAGCCCTGTAAATATTAAAATATAATCCCACGGCTCCCTGAGGCAATAATTGGTTGGTTTTTTTTATTCACCTTAATAGTCCTGTTTATATATTTTTTTAATTTAATTTTAATTATATATAATATTTCTGGCAAGCTGTAATCACCTGAAGAATTAGTATCAAAATGACTTGCACAAAATACATCCAAATATAAGTAAAATTAACTTATATATTATTAGCGTGACCATTACGATAAATCCAAAAATTTCATCAATTATCATATAGGGGAGGTTGTGTTCAATACTTGGCTTTTTAAAACAAAAAATAGGGTGATTTACATATAGGTTAAAAAAAATCACTATATTTACAAATAGGTGCAGTGCAGACAAAATTATGTAAGTCTGTGCAGAAAAAAAATGTACTTCTGTGCAAATATTTTGAACCTATTTGTAAATATAGTTACTTTTTGAACCTATATGTAAATCATCCCAAAAAAATAATTTAGGAGCATATCGAAAAAAAAAGGTAAATAATTTAAGGTTGTATTGATGCATTATGCTAAAACATCATTACGTAATCATGCCATAAACTTACTTCTGCCGTGCTTTGACCTGCATGAGCATGAGTCCCATGGCTGCTCCCAATATTTTCAGTTTCACCAGCTCTGGCATATTTTTCTGTCATGGATCTTGCATTCTGATCAAAAGCTCGTCTGTTATACTTGTAATCTCTACTCTGTACAATATTCAACAGATTTATAATTAACTATTTATGTTAGTGGATTTTCCTGAGAAGTAGCATAACGTACCGCCTCATGCATAAGACCATCATCAGGGTTTGGTTCACTTAGTAGAAGTCCAATGCTTGTTAAAACAGTTGAAATGTTCAAGGAAGGTTGCCACATTCCCTGCATTAATTTGGAACCTGATCTTAGATATTGAAGCTCATAGGTGCAAGTTATTAACTAACCTCTGCATTTCCTCTCGAGAAATAGAGAAAACATTATATGTAAAAAGCATATGAGTTATCCATTTTTGGGCAGACAATCATAATAATCGGCTCATAGATTCTGCAGAGGCCTTCCAGAATTTGAACTCAAATTTCATTATACCCCCAATTCATTAAACTCGACTGACCAGCTCATGGGCACAGGTATATGACAGATGAATACGAGCAGAATAACTCAGGTTCTGAAACAAGTTTAGCATGCATCTAATAGGCCTTGAAGGAATAGGCTGGTGGCCTGGTAATTCAGTGAAACAAATAGCCAGCTTTCAGTTTCAGATTTGTTAAACGTTAAAATTGCCTAATTCAGAGATACAAACAGAAGGATCAAGTGGCATGAATGCAAAAACTGGGGCATGCTGAAGAAATTGCTTCTGAACATCATAATTCTGCTGCAAATTCAAAAATTGTGCTTGAAATAAGCATTACAATTTTAAAACATAAGGATGCATATCTGATGGCAGGAGAACGAGTGAATCTGTGAAGATTAACAGCCATAACAAAACAATTTCAAATGATGATGGTGATCACGATTCATTTTTTCACCATAAAAGTATCAAACGCGGCCCATTTTCCTAAATAATCGTCACGGTGTTTTTTGGAACAAGAAGATGGCCGGCCTTGTATTTTAGAAGGTTCTTGGCCAGTGAGATTGCTTTCTCAATTTTCACGGGATAAGTTTGGGAATTCGCATGCTCAACGGCTCAACCTAACCAAAAGCATATTAATAATGAAACATAGAGGGGGTATGCACACTTTTTTGCTATCTGTACATATGCTGCATGTGTTACACTACATTTGCATCTAGTTAAATAAAGTCAGGCTACTAACTGAAACAAGTGCATAATCAACATAACAAGTCGGAATTCATTCCTTTCCTACCATTACACATTTGAAAAAGTAAGAAAAAGAGGGAACGATGACAGCACAGCCCCTAAAGCATCTTTCTATGAAGATGGCTAACTAATGGATGCCGGGAAAAACAATCCTTAATACAGTCTACCAGAAATAGCTTTACACCATTCTCCATGTCAGAAACACGTGAAAATTTCAAGATAACACATATCAAAACAAACACGTCCTTATTTCACTCGATATACAACACTTTATTAAATGAACAAACCTTAGGAGGGAGATTGAGGATATCCAAGCAAATACGGCCCCCATTGTCTATATTTGGATGGTATATAGGCGTCGCAAAAGTCACAATTGGAGGCTGAAAAGGGTACCTTCAAGTAGCAAGAACAAAAACCCTTTTAACATCAACATTGAGCACAAATTCCCCAAATTAAATATATATATATATATATATATATATATATATCAGAACCGCTGCATAAATAAATAAATAAATAAAATGATCGTAAGGGGGTAAATCAATACCTTTCGGGTATTTGTATCTTAATTTTAAACACACCATTAGCGTAGACGGTTCCCTCAGGTCCCTGAAGGACTGTAAATCAAAACAGAAAAATTTCAACACACTATTATTCAATTATTTTGTGTATGTGATGTGTATAGATAGAAAGCATACGGGCGTCGATGGAGGCGAGAGAGGAAGCGGAAGAGTCGTCGGAAAGATTGGGGAAAGCGGCACCCGGCGGTGGGTCGCTGAGAAGGAGCTTTAGTTCCTTCTGCATTCGCAGATTCAATCGAGCGCACTGTGCCATTCTTCTCCTCTTTCTCAGAAGCTAATCGCAGATTCGTAGTTCCTACAATTTGAACGTGAGAAGATTTCAATTTTGCGGATTTTTAATGGAAAGGCGCCCAAAATAAGGAGGGTGTTATTAACCTGGGTAAAGCATTTATAAACTATTTTTATATGATATAAATCACTTTATAATATTAAATTTGGCTTAGTTTGGTATGCATTAGTTACATTTTGTAATTTAAGTTTATTTTTAAAAAATTACATAAAATACTATTGAAAAATTACACATGTTATTACTGAAAAGTGTATTTTTTATTGTGTAACTTTTCAGTAATAAGTTGTGTAACTTTTCAATAATAAATTGTGTAACTTTTTAAAAATGAACTTGAGTTGCACGGTGTAATTGGTGCACAAGAGACTTACCCATTAAATTTATATTTATAAATTTATTTTTTTTGTCTTGTTAAAATGTAGTTTTGATATAAATCACTCTCACATAATACCTACTTATTAATCTGATATTCCTAAAAGAAAAAAATAATTTCTTTTATAAGAATCATCACCTTTATTATTAATTTTACATTCAATTATTTTATTTATAAATAAATTTCATAATATTTTTATAATATTTTTATTTTATCATTACTTTTCTAAAATTTATAAAAACACAATAATGCACAAATTTAAAAAATAGAAGTATGATCGATTTTTTGTGTAAAACTAGTCCGATGGTACAAATTTTTTTCCCACAAAACAATTAAATTGGTAAACAATCTAAAAATATAAAAATAAAATTGATTTAAGGAGGGAGTATATACCAAAATCTTGGTATGGATTCTGGCATTCTTTTGCAAATGTATTTCAAAAATTTCGGTACACATTCGTAAAAAAAATTATATTATTAAAAATTTGGTACTTATATATAACTAAGAGAGTAAAAACTATATTAACCCATAATTTAAATAGTACTTATATATAAATTATACTCCATCCGTTTGGGTGGATAAATAGTAGAGTATTGATTGGATAATATTTTAAATTTTTAGATAAAATTAGAAATTTGTTGAATTGGATAAACATATGAGCCTTAAGAGTAGTATTTTATGTAAAATACATGTATATTGTGAATATAAAGTTTATGGATGGGTGACTCCTTTTTTTAAATATACAAAATATTGTGAAACGTCTTAATAAGAAAAGTATATGATTTATTTTGCGAGTAAGGAGTATAGCCAATGTTTTATATATACTATGTGCATCGTGTTTAGAGATGTTAGGTCCTTCTCAATGGGAGGTTTTTTTTTATATGACATTGAATAAAAAATATGAGGAAGAGATTTTTTTCCATTGAGGTGAGGTTGAGGTAGAGGTAGATGGTAGAAGGAGAGAGAAAGGGAGAATGGGCCCTACGCTGCAGAAATAAGTTTTCTTTTAATAAATTTTTTGTTTATAGCATTTTTCTTTTAGTAATTAAAAGGCTGGAATTTGGAATAAGGGCTGAACAGCCTTTGAATTCCTTATTTAATTCTTTTAAACTCTGCATGTATAGTTTCTTTTTAAACTTCTGCATGTTTTTTTAAGACTACATCAATCTCTTGTTTTTTTTAATTATTATTTTTTGATTTATTTTTTTTATTAAATTGACTATTATGAATTTACTTTGTTGCTTTTGAATTTATTTGTGTAATTTACGTGCTTTGAATTGTATTTTATTATTTATATAATAAAAAATTAATACTATATTTTTGGAGTTTTTAAAAAAATATAATGTAATACAAAAAATTAAAATAATCAAAATATTTAATTATGTATTATTTGTTTAAAAATTAAATAATTAATATAATTGATAAATTAAATTATAAAAAGAATAAATAGAATTTTAATTGAAGTGGGTCCCCAAAAACGCAAATTCTAGTATGCACCCTTGTGCATACTATGCACCTTGATTTTGCTTTAATTTTGAATTTAATTTGATATTTTCAGAAACACACAGTACACACCGCACTGTGTGTTTTTTAGTAATTGAAGCATTAACTAGTTGTTATTGGGGTATTATAGAGAAATATTCTTGGGGTATTATAAAGAAATATTCTTGGGGTATTAAAGAGTTGTTCTTGAGGTATAAATAATTTGTCTTCGGGTATGGATAGGAAATGTTTGCTAAATTCACCTTATGAAGAATTCAGGCCACTGTTGAGCAGTATGAGTAGTCACATGCTCATAATTATCTCTATGCCGTTTCTCTCTTTCTTCAGCAAGCATATTCAGAGTCTCCATTTAATACTCCTCTTCCCTTCATTATATATATGCATAATTAATTAGAATTTGATCGAAAATCTTGAATACATACATATATATATAAGAGCTAGCTAGCAAGCTTCTTAATTTGATTCATTTCTTTGTTAGCTCCAAATTATGTCGCCAATCATCATGAGTACTTTCCTAGTTCATCTTGTGTTGCTGTCACGCCCCAATTTTTCAAATATTCAATAACGAGCGGAAGACTATTTGTAAGAAAAATTGATTCAGAAAATATTTTTGGGCGCGACTAAATTTTTCTCTTGAAATAAAAATCCTCATTTCTTTCATTTAAAAGGTTTTAGAATTAAAAAGTTAGGAAAATAATATTTATAAAACTTCAGACACAATTAAGTACCAGCAAATAGATATGCCACAACAATTAAGGACACTAACTTACCAATATACAACTTAAACATATGTTATACTAAACATGTGATTCCTCACCAAATATAATTATTGAACCCATAAACTTAACACATTTGATTATCATACAACATATTGGACGCCATTTAACCTATATCAATACATACAATTTTCGTGGACAACAGCAACTCATCAAAATCTCGATATTCATGCAGTGTGTGTATTTACTAAAACTGGGTGTGTAACAACTAAATAGCCAGTTAACACATACATATATTTACAACAAAATAAATAAAATTTAATTCACTTTGTGAGCACACTTTAGCCACAATATCCAAAAGATTACATCATACAGAAGCATAAAATTATAACGCTTTTTAAATGTCACATAGCAGCAACATAATATGAGTACACACAGACATACAGTGCATCAGTATATTATGTTACATTTAAATTTACTAATTAACTATATACACATTACTACACTTGACAAGGAATAATATACTTGCAGCTAAACACTATCACATGAATTCATACTAAATAAAAAAATATAGGATTTATTACACTCTAAGCCAAATTTTCCCCTTAAACCACTACTAAAGCTATTACTATTCCCTAATTCCAACCAGAGACATTTGGCCACAATAATGCCCCAGCTAAAACAAATAATAACCATAATGTCATTCCTACTTTTAATTGTCTGACAATACCAACTGACACACGCCTCTATCCCTCTTAAAATTCTCAGATTTCTCTCTCTTTTAATTTGGATATTCAAAATTTGAATCTGGGTTTTCACGACTGCGGGTGCTTCGCCGTCCGAAAGAGGGGCCGACACCACCGCCACCACCAGCTCCGGCGGCACTTCCGCCACCAGCCGTCGTCCCCCCACCCTCTCAATTTCGCTTTGTTTTTTTGATTTTCAGTGTTTTAATTTCAATTCCCCTTTTTTAGAGTGTTGCGTCATGAAAGGAAGAAAATCCAACGCTGATTCGAAGAGGGTCGATGGCGCGAAGCAGCGAATCGGTGCTTCCAGGCGGTGCTTCCAGGCGTTGATTAGGCGTGGGCTTCGATCGCGATAGGTGCGACGATTTCAATCGGCGGAACATGATTTGCAGCGGCGTTAATCGGCGAAGATAGCTGCGGTTTTAGGGCAATTTGGCGACGAACAGAGGATCGAGAGGATTTCAGTGTCCTCTAGCTGCATAAGTACGCCGTAGCATACATATTACACATCCATCAATTTTCTATCTCATGATTTCTCTCATTCTCTCTCTCACTCTTTCTCTCAAATCCATTTTCTCACAGATTGAGGAGCCCTAAATCGACTGAGCAAGAAATTGATTGAGCCCAACAATGGAGGAGCCCTAAATCGATTGAGCAAGAAATCGATTGAGCCCATTTTACCCCTGCTCATCCCGGGATATTCCTGGGGTGCCCCTCACTGCCTCTGTAAAGAAGAAGGATTCACAGGCGGACCCAGTCTTAAGCCCTTCAATTTTCGAAGATTTTGCTTACGGATGTTGATGAAGATATTGATGGCCTCGAAGAAGGTATTAATTCCCCCGTTTCATTTTTTGTCATAAAAGTAAGTATCCAAGGGCTTACGTTGATTTTTTGGTGGAAGAATTTTGGAATAAATTCTGAATGGTTTTTTGGGTATGTTGGACGGCTGTCAGCGGAGGTGGGCAGATGTTGGAAGTTTGAATTGTTGTATACTCCTGTGTTGGAGAGCAGGTTAGCTAGCAGTTTATGTTCCTACAGAATTTTTCCTTCTGAAATGTTACAAGACCTGCAATCTAATTTTTTTTCTCTTAATACATTATACATGCTACAGTAAAGAATTGGACTAAATATATTAATTGAATTCTGCTGAGGCTTTGAGTTAGTTTTACTGAATGTTTGCAGGAGTAATATCCAGGATTCTTTGGATGACACTGCTACAATCCATGAATTTCGGCTTCCCCCTAAAGCTCGATTTTTTATTGCCGACTGTGGTTGTTGATTTTTAGTTTGAATTTGTTTTGATTTTTTATTGTGGACGAGAGACAGCTGTGAAGGATTTTGTTTTGATTTTTTATTGTGGATGATTTTTTTTTTATGGATGAAGAGATTTGTCGGAAAAATTATGAGTAAATGTAAGTTATTATCATCATTTTCGCCGGAATTTATACAAATTTGTGTTGCTGGAAAAGAGACGTAGTAGTACAATAATCAATACTTTAGCACAATACGATTTATTGTGGTACAATCGCAATATATAGTACACTAATTTGTACATTAGTACACCAATTTGTTCAATGGTACACACGTCAACAGTAACTGATGTACTGATAAATTAAGGTAATAAATAATAATGTGATGTGATCGGTACAGTAACCGATGTGACGTGAACAGTGATACACATCACATCAATCATACCTTTTGTCAGTGCAATAATTACTCAAACAGTACCCGAGGTACAATTAAATGAACTATAGTACATTTGTTCAGTCACAAGTACACAAGTAATCTCAATAGTACACAAAAATGCTTTTTGGCCTTGGTTGTTTTAATTAAAAGTAGGTGGCCTTATATGTGTTTTGGCTATACTATTTGGCCCTAGCTGTAAGTCTCCCAAAAATATATATGCAAGTGTATTAGAAAGAATGAGTTTTCCGCAAAACTCCTGTTGTGCGTCATTGACAAAAGGATTTTATTTGGACCACTTTAACAACTTCTAAAATCCTAAGAAAAATCATACAAGTTCATCATATCAGCTAGAACATGTAAATAGTTTTTATAAAAATTTTGTACACGCTGAACGTTCCCAGAAAAATCAAAACGTAACAGACTTGACCATTTTCGTCACATATTTTTCTAAAATCCATATCTCACTCGTTTCTAAACCGAATCTAGTGAGACCAGTTGCAAGTGAAAGTCATTTTATAAATATGTGAACATTTAACAGACACACTTAACTCAATATTTCAAAATAATTTCTAAGCTTGCAGCAGTGTTCTACCATAATAGTACAAACACACATCACTATCTTTGTTTATCACTATTAATTGTTATGACATAACACTAAGTCACACTTATCATATTTTATAATCGCACATACACCACAAACAAACATACTTCATCATAATTAATATATGTACAAACAATCTATACCTGCATACAACTATCACAATTCCATTAACACCACTACCACAGCACAGTCTCAACTAGGGGTGTGCATAATTCGGTTATTAACCGAAAACTGAACCGAAACCGAACCGAAATTTGAATTCGGTTCGGTTACCCATTTTCTTAAATTTTGGTATTCGGTTCGGTTCGGTTATTTACCGATATTATATCGGTTAACCGAATAAAAACCAAATTATATATATTTAATAAATAAAATATTAATTTAATTTAATTATCTAAGACTAACTAAGTAACCCTATGTCCTACGTATTATCCATTTGGGCCATTTCCCTCCACCTCCAGGCCTCATTTAGAAAAAAACCCTAGTTCCTTAACTCCTCCCCACTGCCGGCTGCCGCGGCTGCCCCTCCTCCTCCTCACTGCCGGCTGCCGCACACGGCGCAACCCCTCCACCAACCACCGACGGCGACGGTAAGTCACGATAAAGCCACCGATCTGCTCATCTGCGTCTATCCCACCTCCACGGCGCCACCAGCGACAGCCACCGATCTGCGCATCTGCGTCCATACGCCGCCTCCCGACTCCAAGTCTCCAACCAACAATGGATACGGTTAGTTATTATTTTATTTCTTTGAGTTATATTATATAGGTTCACAAAATATGATTTTCAGATTTTGTAATCTGATTCTGTAAGTGTAATTTCCTAATTTGATATTATGCAATAAGAAATTAAGAACCCACTTCTTAAAAATATTTCAATCTTTCATTTATTTTGTGAAAGCATTTGTGAATCTGTGATATTATTACAATTTGTTAATTGTTATGTCGTGAAAGCATTTGTGATATCATTTATTTCCTAATTTGTGAAAGCATTTTGTGAAAGCATTTGTACAGTTCTAAACTGTTACTGGATTCGTAAAAATATGGAAAACTGGCCAAAGGTAGAAGGAAAGTAAAAGTTGGTTAAGACAAAAAAAAGAAAAAAAAGTAATTGAGAAAAGAAAGTTGGTTTCTGCAATCTGCAAGTATTAATGTTTTGCATTAATGTTTAATAGTTGCAGGGTTGCTACTTTCTATCCATTTTAAGATGTTAAGTTTTGCATTTATTTTGTGCAGTTTAATAGTTGCAGTTTAAACATTAATATATTTTCCTTATTTAGGTTTCTAACTCCATTGCACAAGATGGAGAGCACGATGAAAGCAATGTCGTTGAGTCAACTGTTGACACTCAATCAACAAAGAGAAAAACGATGAAACCAAGATCAAAAGTGTGGCAGCATTTTGAGAAGATCAAAAGTGAGGACGGTTCTAGTGATAATGCTAAGTGTATGCACTGCAAAAAGGTACTTCGTTGCAATCCCTCAAAAAATGGCACTTCATCCCTTAATAATCATATTAAATCATGTGTGGAAAATCCTATAAATCAAGATACAAGTCAAGGGATATTAAACTTGCAGTCTAGTAAAGATGAGAGTTGTGGTACACTTTCAACTTGGAAATTTGATCAAGATGAGATTAGGGCAGCCTTAATACGCATGATTGTTGTTGATGAATTTCCATTTAAAGTAGTGGAGGGGGAAGGATTTAGGGAGTTTGTGAACAAAGCATGTCCAAGGTTTCAAATTCCATCTAGATATACGGTGTCAAGGGATTGTTATCAGTTGTATCTTAATGAAATGTCAAGGTTGAAGTCTTTCATGAAAACAAACTGTGTAAGAGTATGTATTACCACTGATACTTGGACTTCATTGCAAAGGATTAACTACATGTGTGTTACTGCTCATTTCATTGATAATGACTGGAACTTGCATAAAAAGATCATAAATTTTGTGTCTGTTTCTAGTCATAAAGGTGATTACCTTGGTAAAGCATTAGAGCATTGTCTTCTTGAATGGGGATTGAAAAATGTGTTTTTACTATAACTGTGGATAATGCAAGTTCAAATGATGTGGCTATTAAATTTTTGAAAAGGAAAATTGTGAATTGGGGAACTGCAATTGCTGATGGTAATTATCTTCACATGAGATGTATAGCACATGTAGTTAACTTGGTGGTTAGTGATGGGTTGAAAGATATTGATCCTTCTGTGAAGCGTGTTAGAGATGCAATTAGGTACATTAGGAATTCACCTGCTAGGTTGAAAAGATTTAAAGACTGTGTGGAGTTGGAAGGCATAGGAAGTAAGAGTTCACTATCTTTAGATGTTCCTACTAGGTGGAACTCGACTTATACAATGCTTAATACTGCTGAAAAGTTTGAAAGGGCATTTGAGAAGTATGATGATCTTGACCCGTGTTATAAGGTTGATTTGGGGGAGTCAAATATTCCATCTGTTGTTGATTGGATGTGTGTTCGTAAGTATGCTGAATTGTTGAAGCATTTTCATAAAATGACTGAACGTATTTCAGGTTCATCTTATATCACATCTAACTCATTTTTATGTGAGATTAGTGATTTGTGTTGTATTTTGAATGATTGGAAGGCAAGTTTGGATTTTGAGACTAAAAGATTAGGTGACTCCATGAAAAAGAAGTTTGATAAATACTGGGGAGATGTGGAGAAAATGAATAAGATCATATTTTGGGCTAGTGTTTTTTATCCTTGTGATAAATTGGGCTATTTGGAGTACTCATTGGGTTTAATGTATGGGGAGGAAATAGCTGTCACTATGTTTCAATCTTTGAAGAGTGGTCTTTTTGAGTTGTTTGATGAATATAACAACAAATTTCAGCCGGTGGGTGGAGGGAATAATTGTGGGAACCAATCAAGTTCTAGTGGAGTGATTAATTGTGAGGAGGATAGTGATGTGTCTGTGTCTAAAGCAAGATATAAGAAACAGAGAATGGAAAGTGGGATGGTAAGAAAGCAAAATGAATTAGAACTCTACTTGAGTGAAGCCGTTATAGAAGGGAAATTGGACGTGTTGGGTTGGTGGAAGATGAACTATAACAGATTTCCAATTGTTTCAAAAATGGCTCGTGATATTCTTGCTGTTCCTATTTCGACTGTTGCATCGGAGGCTGCGTTTAGTGTTGGTGGTAGGGTGCTAGATCCATTTAGGAGTTCTTTAACTCCTAAAATTGTCGAAGCTTTGATTTGTATTGGCTCCGACATTCAGAAAATCCCATATCATATGAAGAAATACTTGATGAGCTTGAGAACATTGAGAAAGGTATCTATGTTTAAGTGATTACTTTATTATATTCTCTTAATATTGTAAAGTATATAGTATCTATTAACATGCTTTTCTTTAATTTTAGATTTACCAACTGTGGCTGGAAATGGTGGACCGGGTGCATCATCAAGCACCATCGGTTAACTTTTGAGAAAGGTATAATCATTTAAAGTGTATACAATATTTTTATTTATGTTATAATTTAAAAGCTACTAACATACTATATTTTCTTTATTCAATTCTTATTGAAATTTCAGGTTATAATCCTTGAGACGAAAGCGAGAAATCAGGCTATGCAACACTTTGAATCGAAGCTTGAAAGATTACCTATTTGTGCTTTATTCGTATTTATGTTTTTATAATTTAGTGTGCTTGGATTGAATGATGGATTATTTAAGACTTTGCAATTGAACCATGTTGTTTTAATATGGACTATGTTTGATATGTTATTCACTTATTTGGACATATTTGAAGTGTTTATGTAATTTATGGTTTATTGGACATGCATTTTTGTTATTTAGAATTGTATGGCATTTATTTCGGTTATTTCGGTTTTTACCGAAACCGAACCGAAAATTTCGGTTCGGTTACTGTTTGGTTTTACACAAATTCGGTTCGGTTTCGGTTACTTTTACCTCATTTCGGTTCGGTTTCGGTTTTTCTAATTCGGTTCGGTTCGGTTACCGAACCGACCGTTGTACACCCCTAATCTCAACATCATCACGAGAATTAATATTAGCTACATCACATACAATAACACAGAACTATCAACAACTATTGTTCACTACTCACAATCACATATTAATCACACGTACTAACTACAATACATATCTTTCTAGCCATTTCAATAAGTGCACGACAAGTAATCATTTCAATATACATGATAAGGTTGGCTAAAATAAAATCCAAACTTCATCCAACAAAGACACAAATAAGAAAATTGATATGATTTAACACGTAAAATAGCCTTGTGACAATAACTCAAATTCTTCAATGTTTTCCCCCATCATCATCCGCCTCACATCACGGTCCATCATTCATATAATCTGATAAATAATTTAGTAAAAAGGGCGAGCAACTTATAAAAATTACTCAGTGGAGATAAGTTATTCAAAGTTAAATATAAATGTAAACATGCAAGCCATCAATACCACGTAAAACATTCACATATAACTTTGCCACTTTGCCATTGGTACTTTGCCACTTTATCAGTCCCGGACCTCATAAGAGTCCCTGGCTATAATAATAACATGGAATAGAAATCACATAGCAGACAACTCAACAAATCACATAAACATTTAAAATTGAATAAACATGCATTAGAGCTCTACTAACCACTGTTGAGTTAAAGAAAAAAAAAACCCCACCTTTATTGATGAAAAGGTTTGAATTAAGAACTGGTTATGGTGCTCCTTCGTCGACCGGCTCTATATCTTATCAACCTTAACAAAATTCGACAAAATCGAAAATAGACTTAATATATATATATATATATGAATACGCATGGCTCAAATCAATAGATAAAAGAAAAGAAAAAGGACTGCTAGACGTCGACAATAAAAGAAACATGGATGGCTGTTATTGGTTATGAATTTTGGAAAACTGGAAGCTGTCCTCTTCAGCGATTAACAAGCAAATAAACTTCCGATTAAATATAGCACATTTTATCAAAAGAAAAGAAGAAGAACAAGGTTGTCTCGATCTCTTAACCAAGAAGAAAGAAAACAAACATGGTTCCAGCATTTTTTTCCTCAAATTTAAGAATCAGAGAAAAGAAAGAAAAGTGCTAGCCGATCGATTGAACTTGAAAGAAATAAAGATGAAACTTACCTGACTGTTCTTAGATCACGACACCAGGAAGAAGAAAAGGGAAGATGTAATACTTCTTTGAAACTCACGGCTGAAGGTAGGAAAGGAAGGATTAATAAAAATCTGTTGTGTATTCTTCTTGGTAATTCACGGTTGAATGAAGGAGAAGGGTTGAAGAAAAGTTACTACTAACCCCCTTTTAAGTTTTCGAACGAAGATAATGAAACTTGGGTCTCTCTCTCTTGATTTTACGGCAATTAGGGCTTATAAGGAGGAATGAGATTTAGCATGTTTATACGTACATATATTTTTCTATACATAACTTCCTCAAAGAAATGGACTAGGTAAACCTAGAAAAATATCTGATTCCTTCTTCATGTATTTTCGGCGGTAGTTTCCTCAACAAACAAACAAAAAGTGGGTTGACTCCTTCAATACTTAACTCCCAAGTACTTAAATTTAAAATCTTAATTTATCCCTTTCTTAAATATAAAACAATCTAATTGCTGCGGTAAGTGGCTAAAACTTAAAGATTTAAAAAATACTTAAGTAAAAAAAAAAATTCTAATTTCCTCTTAATTAAATACTTAATAAAAGTCACAATAACAATCTTGCTGCAAGTGGGTTTCACTTGGCCGAAACCAGATTGTGCTGGACTTAGGCCACCTCCAAACTAGCCACCTTAAAATCTTATCTCCAAGTTAGAATAAATTAATTAATCTCCCCAAAAAACCATTCTATCCTTTAACTTAATTCGATAAAATCCCAAACAAATTCTAAATTTATAAACTTAGTAAATAGTCCATAAAATACCCTAAAATCAATATGGCTCATAAAACACTTGATTGGATTCCTTTCCAATTATAATCCTCTAACTTTCGAACACTATAAAGTAAAGTCCAAAAATAAATTATTCAAAGCTTAAATTAAATTCCCAAATACTCAATTCGACTTAAAACTTCAAATGGTAACATATAACTTATAAAATGATTTTATTTAAGCTGGGCGTTACATGATCATCATTTGTGTCCATGCGGCCTCAATATCATGTGATGCTCGAAGTCTAGGCAACCACACTAGTTCTAACGAAATAGATCAAACCTCCAATGCCTTTAAGGTTGGTTTGATGATGATCAATCGACTTAATTTATTATTTTCATATTTATAAATATATATATATATATATAGGTGTTGATTAATTTCTGAATCCTTTTATATATATATGATCAGAAGTTGCAGGGTGCAGGTAATGAGAGATCAGAATTAGCTGATTCTTCATCAATATTAGCAAATAAAGATTCGGATAATGAAGTAGTCGTCCATGAGGCGAAAGGAAGAGTGCCTCATCATGAGAAGAAGAAGAAGAAGAAGAAAAAGAAGAAGAAGAAGAAGAAGAAGAAGAAGTGAGAAGGAGGAGAGGCAGAAGCAGAATGAGGAGGGTTTAATGTGCAGGACTACATGCCCCCCCAGAACCCACCCTCGGATTAACAAGAATAGCTCCAGCACCTAGAGATTGTGCTGCTCCAGCAAACTATAGTGAGTTTTATTTTTATTTATATATCTACTTGTTCTTGTGGTACTTGTGAGTTTTTCTTGGAATATAACTAAGTTGTTCTTTGGGTATTGATGAATTGTTCTTGGGGTATAACTAAATTGTTCTTCGGGTATTATAAGATATTCTTTGGGTATTTATAAATTATTCTATAAATTGTTCTTTGAGTATTAATTGTTTACTATTAATATATATATTAATTATTCATTTATAAATTGTTCTTTGGATATTATAAATTATTATTTGGATATTATATATTGTTCTTTGAGTATTACAAATTGTTTTTTTATGTATTATAAATTATTCATTGTGTATTATAAATTATTCTTTGGGTATTATAAATTGTTGTTTGAGTATTACTTGTTTATTAATTATTTATTTATTAAATATTCATTTATAAATTGTTATTTGGATATTATAAATTATTATTTGAGTATTATATATTATTCTTTGAGTATTATAAATTGTTCTTTTGGGTATTATCTATTTATTAATTATTTATTTTTAAATTGTTTTTAGGTATTATAAATTATTCTTTGTGTATTATATATTACTCTTTGGGTATTATAAAATGTACTTTGGGTATTATAAAATATTCTTTAGGTATTATATATTTTTTCAATAAAGCCCATTCAAATCCTCCAAAATTGGCAGACGGCTGGATTGCCTCTTACCCAAAAAGATGGAATCGTGGCTTGGGATCTCAATAACCTCCATTAATTCTCCACTAATGATTCAAACGAAGGACATGTTCTTGGAGAAGGATTATCTTCCTGTGGACAAACAACCTACGGTGCCAATCTTGGGGTGGGGCGACGGGATCGCACGAGTTTCAGTGGAGGATGGTGATGTGAAGCTTAAATTTTTTGGCGGAAGAAAAATTAATCTGGAAATAGTCAAAATTAAAGGGTGCATACCATGCACCCTTGTGCACAGTAGAATCACTCCCCCAAAAAACCTAGTTTTTAGGTTTATTGTTGGGGAGGAGTTTTGTTTTGGAGGTAGAGGTATATTTACTATTGAAATGGCGCTGACGTGGCAAGAAAAAACCTGCTTTTTGAGATAGATGATTGGAGAAGACCTTAAATGGACTGGGGGCCTAAACGGTCCCGGGCCTTAGCCATAAATGTTCGGACCTAGCCCAATTATTTAAAAAGTTACAACTGTCTAACCATAAATGTTCAGTGTAAACAATTCTAATCGTACAGTAAAAATAATCAAATTGTTTTACAATTCACTTGAGTTGCATGATACATAATGCACAAGAGACTTAATTGGGAGTATAAACATTTAATTTAAAAGTATTTTTGTCCAAAAGGTATTCTAGTAAACTTAGCATCTATATGCATATCTAATAATAAGATAAAATTTATACTGTAATATTCATTTTTACATAGATGTGTTATAATTTGGGCAAGTGCATATTACTTTAAGATAAAATGTGTTACAATCAGACTAAATATTATTTTCTACACAATTTATTTATTTTTGTAAAAATAAATACTATTTTTTTATACAATGTTACATTGTATGTGTAACACATATTTGTTCTTAACAAAAATACATTTTATCCTACACTAACACATGTTTGCTCATATAGTAACATAAACTAGGAAGCAAATATGTTGGAAGAATTTCTTAATTGAGTGTTTATGTGGCTGATTTAATATGTTAATTCTCCCAAACAATAATCAAGATTGTGTTATTAAATGGGTTGAATAGTGAGAGAAAATAGAGAGATGAATTTCTTGTATATATAATGAACTTAGAGAGAAAATGTGAGTAAAAGAGACTTATTTATATAGTTGCATGTGGTGAGGTGACATATTTTAAGCTTAAATAACCTAATTAACTGACAAGTGTCCAAACACATGTCTCTTTAGCCACCTCTTATGCTCTAATTACATTGTTTTCATTCTACTACATCATTACTGGATACCTACTTAGTTACTGCTCACTACTTCGAATAGGACCTTGTGCTATTCCAAGGTCCAATGCTTGTAGTAAAGTGTGATCTCTTATTTCCTACTCTGTGCGAGCTACTCTGGGAGCTCTCTCTCTTGTTGTGTTGACTGGTCAATGAATGATGAAGTGAATTGACAACCTGGAATGAGCTTTCGGGCGAGCTTCTGAGCCTTAAGCTTTTATTTACGTTAATTCTCTCTAATGAGCTCGCTTTGATTCGCCTATCAACAATATATGTGTTATAATTAGAGCAAATGTGTCTTATTAACTTATGAAATGTTGTTATTTTATATATATTTATGTATTTTTATAGAATAAATAATTTTTCACATAATATAAGAACAAATGTATATTGAGGGATTAGCAAAATGTATGTTGCTTTTAATTTTATTTTAATTGTGTCTAAATTTTTTATGGATTTGAGACAAATTAAAAAAAAAATTTAAAAGTAAACAAAACATTCAAGTGCCAAATATGCACATAAGTGTACACAAAATTTTGTATTATTGCAAAGATCCGGCATTGAGGCTGCTCCAGAGATTAGTTCAATAGCGAACTCTATTTAGCGGTCTGGCAGAATTTCCAATAACTTATTTGAATATACGCCGGGATATTCATTGATGATTGGCACATCTTCTATCTTCAACTCTCGAGCGTCCGAACTTGTCACATGTAACCAAATTAAACCGGGTCAATATCCCTCAATATCCATTTATTCTTATAGTAACATACATTTTGCTCTTATATTATGTGAAAATTTATTTATTCTATAAAAATAAATGAATATATGTAAAATAACAACATTTTATAAGTTAGTAACACACATTTTCTCTAATTGTAACTCGTATTTGCTCCTCAATTTGTGTCACTATATGAGCAAACATTTATTATTGTAGAAGAAAATGTATTTTGTTAATAACAAATATGTGTACACCACAATGTAACACATAAAATGTATTCTTATATAAGAACAAAATGTATGTTACTTTTAATTTTATTTTAGTTGGGTCTAATTTTTTATGGATTTGAGACAAATTAAAATATAATTAAAAGTAAATAAAATACTCAAGTGCAAAATATGCACTTAAGTGTACACAAAATTTTGTATTATTGCAAAGATTAGTCTAACTCAAGTTGAATTTAGAATTTAGAATTTGTCATTCTTTTTCTTTTTATCGGTAAATGTTAATTGTTAGTAGTTAAAAATTAGTTCACAAAGTGCCCAAATACTCCAAGATTTTTCTCAAAGCCTCTTTAATTGTATGTTGATTCAAATGATTTACACAGACACATAATTTTTTTACGCAAAAGCATAAAAAAATTGCTAGTGTCATTTTTTAACCATTTTGTAATTTTTTTTAGTTTAAATTAAATTTCACGACGTTTGATCTATAAAGGTATGTTTGTTTCGGGACTCGCTCGGATGAATTTAGGACTTTGAGATCTACGCTCTATATGAGTTTGAGATTTAAAATTAAGATTTCAAATCTTATACACAATCCATACATAAAATTACATATACACTGATTATTATTTTTCACAAAATCCAATATAATTATATCATCACTTATTTATTATCTACTCTTTTTCTCTTCTACTTTTCTCTCACGTAATATAATATAATAATATACTATCAATAATTATTAAACTTTAATTTAACATAAAATAAAATCTCATTCTATCAAAATTCCAAAATAAAGACATAGTTATACCATTCATCAAATTTTTTTTTTTTTAAATTAAAAAATGTTAGAGTAATTTAGTTAAGAGCTAGTCTTGTGTGAAACCATCTAATGAAATGAGACGATTAGATTAAGTATAAATTTAATATGACTCATTATCATTTTGGTAAAAACTGAATATCAATTTGTATGGTTTTATATTACGTGATAGTATCATAGAGATATCCCGATTCCCGAAAGAACACTTAGAGCACTCCTAATGGAGATACAAATGTGGTGTCAAACACCAATTTGCCTTCTTAATGGGTTCCAATTAGGAGTGGGAATAGGCTTAGACTACCCGATAGGAGCATACGGTCCGGCCTACTAAATGTCTTGTTAGGCTCGGCCTATTTAATAAATAAGTCAGGTTCAGGCCTTTTCAAAAGCCTATT